>PVJD01010321.1:0-54736 GCA_004026545.1 Mormoops blainvillei
ACTTTAAAGCCCCATCTCCAAATATAGTCAAGTTCTGAAATACAATACTAAGTATTAGAGTTTCAGCATATGAATTTGGGGAGGGGACACAGTTCAGCCAATAACAGGAACCACTGGACAAATACAGCACTTCTCAAACTTTAATGTGCATACAAGCCACCTGAAGATCTTACAATTCAGATTCCTATTCAGTAAGCCTGTATGAGGCCTTGAGACTCTGCAGTTCTAGCAGATGCCAGCGCTGCTCATCCATAGATAATACTTTAAGTAGCATGGCTCTGTCTAGATCACTGGTTCTGAAGCTCTAACAGGCATTAGAATCACGAGGAGAACTTGTCAAAAGCAGATTGCTGGGCCTCAGAATTTGATTCCGTGGGTTTGGGGTAGGACTCAAGAATTTGCCTTTCTAAGAAGTTCCCAGGTGACAGGGATGCTATTGGTCTGGTGATGATGCTTTGTGAACCACATACTTTGTGAACCATGTATTTCTGACATTTTGAGATGTTATGGTATTGGGTGAGACTAGTTCATTACACACATCACTGTATGTGAAGTTTATCATCAGTATTTGCTATCATAATTGCTGATTGTGTTGTACTTCTTTTGCCAAGCTTAGTTACTTTTTCTGCTCATAAGACAAGGGATGAGGAAATGAGAGAAAATGCTGCATTGAGGTCTTTTACTCTCTTACACAAATTGAGGTGAATGAATATGGAGCCTACATGTCAGCCCATTTGTCTCTATTCATGTTTCCTCTCCAATTGCGGAGCTAAATTGCAGCTTGCTCTTATACAAACTCAAAGCTGATTTCATGAGACTAGTTGATTGCTTCCCATATGTGACTTTTTGAAGGATTAACTATTTCAGAGATTGTACAGTCTCAAGGGGCATTGCAAATTTCTCAAAACACATTAAATCACTTCTAATTCAATCATTTTATTTCTGTATCAGACAGATAGTGAACTACATTGAACAATATCTTCTCCAAAATAAATGAAGATGGGAAAATAGTTGTCCTGCTATTTGGGAGTTAAATCAGTAAAATTCACATTCTGCGGGTGTTATTATTCACTTGTGGGAATAAAACAAGAGACTCTCTGTAAATGTGAGACTAAATGGTTTAGAATCATCCAAAACTTTAAGCTAGTAACCTGGGTATTATCTCAAGAGTGTGGTTGTATTTTATAAAGTAGAAATCTATCAAATATAATAATAGCTATTTTTTTTGGTTGACTGGTGTGCTGGTCAGTGAAGCTATAGTACCTCATTTAATCATTATAACAAACATATCAGGAGTGTGTGTGTCTGTTAGCTATTGCTGTAATATTGCTGCATAACAACCAGCCACAAAATCTCAGTAGCATATGACAATACACATTTATTGCTTATATGTCTACGGTCAACTGGGAGGTGACTAGCCTGTTCTGCTGATCTTGGCTGGGATTGCTCCAATATATTCGGGTTACCTAGATATTGACTGACCTAGGCAAACCTTGCCTGGAGTAACTGGTGTGCCTAGGCTCTGTTTCACATATTTCTCATCCTCCAGGAGACTGCCTAGTCATGTTCTCAAGGCAGTAGCAGAAGTGCAAGAGAGAACAAATGGAAATACACAGCCCTCTTGAGGCCTAGGCTTGTAACTGCCATATCATCACTTCCACTTTATTCTGTTGGATAATGCAAGGCACATGGTCATGCCCAGAGTCAGAATGGGAGGGCTCTACAAAGTTACAAGGACAAAGACATGGATGTTAGGAGACGTAAAGAATCAGGGCAGTGTTTTTGCAATCTATCACAGAGGGAAAAAAGGAAGTTCAGAGATATTAAATGACTTTTTCAGATTGCACATTATTTATAAGAGGTGAAGCCAACACTCAAAAGCATCTTTGATGCCAAAGATTAACACTCTTTCATTTAGCCCTGGCTTCTGTGGCTCAGTGGATTAAGTGCTGGCCTGTTGGACTAAAGGGTCACCAGTTCGCTTCCCAGCCTAGGGCACATGCCTGTGTTGCAGGCCAGGACCCAGTACAGAGCAGATGAGAGGAAACCACAAATTGATATTTCTCTCCCTCGCTTTCTTCCTCTCTTCCCCTCTCTAAAAATAAAGTAAATAAAATATTTTTTTAAAAGACTATGTTTTAGAAAAATACTATTTCCTTTACACCACATGGCTTTTCTACTTTTTATTGTACCCTGTTAAAAAAAAACAAAAACTATGTCAACAGAAGGTATATGGTCAGCCTAGATAATACAAAGTTAATTATCTTTGTACATTGTCACAATTGAGATTTTATACACATATGCATGTATATATACATCATATTTTTCTCTTTGCTCGATTTAAAGCATTTTATGTTGTTTTAAATTTTTATTAATGTTCTCTATTATGTGTCTATATAAAGCAACTAAAATATTTCCATTTTAAACTTAGAAAATGGATTCAACCTGTAATCCAATGCACCTTTTAAGCAAAGATAAAAGCAGACTTCTTGTTGTCCCATTTACTCTGGAGCTGTTATGAAAAGAATGGGTCTTGCTAAATTATTTCCCTTACTTATACCTTTTCCAAAGTTATGCCAGGTGTATGGGGCCTCTATTTAGAATATATTTACCAATGCCATAAGTGGTTTGAGTTCATCCTCAAGGATTTCACACATTTGCCACATTCCTAGTGAACCTTTCCCGCAACTGGTAGTGCACTTCCCACCACTGTCCAGGGGACAGATTACCTGTCATATTTCCAGCCTGATCATCTAACCCACCATATTAGACAAACTCATTGTAGAGATGAATGCAGTAGGTTGTTAGAACTCAATGCCATTAAACATTTGAATTGTGTAATGAATTATTTTTTCTGATATCATGTTCAACAATAAGCCTGTGATTCCCCATGTTCATTACCTTCAGGGAGAGAATAACCTGGTCAGGCTGTCCGGTCTGCCTGAAAGTTATATTTCTTGTTGTGAATTAATTACTAAGCCACACTCTGGCTTTAAACACTTATGTTGTGGGTGTGAGTCAGCATCCAGTACCTTCGAGCTTGATAAATGCAGATGCTGATAAGACACTGGGGTTGTACTGTTCAATGCCAGGTCTGGTGATGATGATTTAACAAAGTGAATTAATAGCAGATAGTGTTTATTAATCATTTTCTGCATGCCAGGCACTGTGCACTTTTATTTACATGATCTCATTTAGTCCTCATAACAACTTTTTAATTTTCATTTTACAAATAGGAAGACTGAGTTACAGATTAAAATCTTTCCCCAAATCAAATGGCTGCTTTGGCAGAGACTTCTAGTTGCCACCCAATATCCTTTCTCACCTTCTTCCTTAGTGACTGAATCACGTTTCATTCCTGGGGCAATTCATCAGTGTCTGTTACCCAGCATCTCTTGCATCAAGGTATGATCCTATGACTGAGTTCTGCCAGTGAGAGATACTTGTGTTATGTGGAACTTCTAGGATGCCTGCTTAAAGAGAGTTGGCTTGGCTGGGATGAGGGCCCTTTTATAGCTCCTGTTTCCTTCAGCTGCTAGCCTGGAATGCAGGCATGATGGCCAGAGTCATCGTGGACTATGGAGTGACCTCTTGGATATACACTAGCATTGAAGTTGTTCAAACAGAAGCATAGAAGAAGGTATCTGGGTCTGTGATGGAACATGGAGTTCCTGCGCCAGTTCCATTCCAGGGATCTTTGCTGCTTCCTGAATATATTAGTGTTGTCTTAGCAGAGAAGAAAAGTAAGGATGACTATTGGGTAGGCACTGGACAGTATTTATGCACTATGTGCCAAGTGCCTTATATTTGGGTTGTGATACACATACACACAGGCTTGAGTTCCACCTCTGCCACTTACTAGCTATGTGTATTGGGCATATCTTTTGCCACACTGTACATACTTTCAGCCCACCTTTTAGTCAAGGAATTTATCCAGTAACCAGTTTCATGTGGGTGTAACCAGATAGCATCTTGCTATAGCTTCACAGTGAATATTTCACTTCCCACCTCAGGACTTCTTTGATGTTTCAGTACAGAGGCCTGTTGGAACACCCTGGTATCCACACATGTGTGGTATGGAATGTGAGTGAGATAAAGGCCCAAGAGTCAACCCTAAACTGATGTGGGATGGGAGCCAGGGATAAAAGTTCCCTTCTTCCATATTTGGCCAGATAATTCTGAAGTGCATTTTAGTATTATTTGCTTCTAAGAGGTTCTCAGAGGGTCTAAGCATGATTAAGCCCCAGTTGCCTATAGTTGTGTCCAAGTCAAAATACACTCTGTATTTATTTTCTCTCTTTTTCTGTTCCCTTTCCTCAGTTCCCTACTTCTATTCCCTAGACTCAGTCCCCCCACCAAAAAAAATAACTGCTTACATGCAAACCCTTGTCTCAGGCTCTGCATTCCAGGGAAGGCTCAGGTTCAGACATTGCATAACCTTGAATTAAGCTGTATTGATAAAACTTTGGTACTTCCTGACACTTTTGTGCCTTTTATATAGTGAAACACTATACTATCTGTGGTGTACAAAGATGACAATACATTATGAAATCTGATAGTATCAAGTATCGGTATGGATGCAGACCAATAGAAATTGATATACCTTGTTGAAGGGAGTGCAAATTTGGTAAAAATCATTTTGAAAAAGAAAACTTGGCACTACCTTATGAAATTGACATATGTACCTTATGACCCAGCAATTTTGTTTCTAGGTATAACCCCTAGGGAAATTCTTCTACATGTGAACCAGGAGCTCTCCTTAGCAATGCCTTTTGAAACATGGTTCATAGTACAAAAATACTGGAATAACTTAATTGTTCACTGATGGGAAAGTAGATAAATTTTAAAATTTGATACTTATTTAACAATAGAATAAAGTGAATTAACCACTGTTATATCCAAGAACATAGATTATATTAGAAATAAAATATTGAATGAAAAACTAAGTCATCAAAGACTTTATGCAGTTGGGAATAGTTTTTATAAGCTCAAAACCAAACAATACATTGTAAGGAATCATGTATACATGATAAACTATAAAGCAAGGTAAACTAAAAA
This sequence comes from Mormoops blainvillei, assembly GCA_004026545.1. Lineage (NCBI taxonomy): Eukaryota > Metazoa > Chordata > Mammalia > Chiroptera > Mormoopidae > Mormoops > Mormoops blainvillei. The sequence continues at coordinate 5,059 of PVJD01010321.1, forward strand.
GTCAGCCTATTTCTTTCCTCTGATGGGGAGACAGGGATGGGATAAGGTAGGAACATAAAGGGTGAGGTAAAAGTAGGTTTACAGTTGTTTGTATGGACAATAATACAATAATTAATAAATAATAATACAAGAATAAACTGTTTCACATACTTGCAACTGTAAACCTTTGCCTCATCCTGTATAATAGATGCATTGGCATTATGTTCCAGCTTTTGAATTGGGCGATTGGGTCATTAAGGCTCATTTATTATTACTTTTTATCACTTATGTAAATGAAGTATATGTTCTTTCATATATGTAATATTAGATATTATATAACAATTATAAAAAATGAAACCACCAACAAAGATTCTGTGTTAACAAAACATGGCTTTGGTAAAAGCCTACTTTATTCCTCTGGGCTAATTGCTCTTGGAGTCAATGTGTATCCTGCATCGTATTTTTTCCCTTTGTGTTCTCACATGTATTATAGTCAATGAGAATGACCGGGTGTGATTCACTTTCCTTTGTGGCTCTTAAAGATCATGTCCTCAGAATATTTAGAAGAACAGTTGGTTGTGCCCTCTCAGCTCCAGTGTCCACTTGCCTGTGGTTCTTGTATGTCCTGAGGCTCCTCACTGCTCTCTGCTATGTAAGCTCCCACTACCATTTTACTGCTGGTCTGAGCACAGCACTCATGGCGACAACTCTGTTTGTTTCTATGTTCTGTGTGTGTATGTATGTGTACGTGCTTACATGTGTGCACATGCATATATTGGGAAGTAGTATGATACTAGGGAATGGTGAAGCTATTAACATGACATTTCTCTTTCTAGTTTCAAACCTACTCCTTGCTTTGCTGGCAAAGCTAGCACTCAAAGCTGTAAAATTGCATGAGGTTTTAAATTTTAGGCCAGGGTTTATAACCTTTAAAATATTTTTTGCCACAAACCATTCGATAGGAGGTTTATGGCCTCTTTATCAGAATAGTGATTTAAATGTATAAAATCAAACACACTGGATTACAAAGAAAATAAATTATATCGAAACCCAATTATCAGAATATTACAACAAATTTATGATATAGTAATGTAAGTACGTCTTTATTAACTTATTAAACATCAAGATCAAGTGATAAGCCTAATGACTACACAGATTTTACAGTAGTAATGAGCATCAAGGATATTTCACAATATCTGCAGTAACTATAATACGAAAAGAATACTTGTGATTTTTATTGGTGACAAAGTCACAGGTGCTAATACTATTGTGACTTATTCCCTACATTAATATTTGAAGGAAGTACTAAATTTTAGTTAGAGATTAGTGAATACAAGGATATAATATTTTTCTCATCCAAGTTCATGGACTCTCTAAATTATATCCATCTACCCTTGGGGTATATGAAACCTACATCAAGGAGGTTGCTCTAAGCAAAACAAAGAAAATTATAACAGATTTAAGGAAATCATTTTTAAGTGAATACCTAATATTAGCTAACCCATAGTCCACAAAAAAGCACCTAAGTCTAATCCTTCATGGGATGCTGAGGAAATGCGAATACATCCCAATTCCCATTCTTACCTCGTAGACCTTCTCTTTAAAAGGACCTTACCCCTTTAATGCCCTGTAGACAAGTGTGCATACTTCCTTTAGGAAATCCTGCCATCTTCTCAGAGGAGTAAGATTCCTTTGGAATCCTACCTTGGTAATATCAGTCTCTCTTGTCCACTCTACTCTCCACACTAAGAGCTGTCCACCTTTGAATAACTCTCTAGTGACTGCCACACAACAATGCAGGGTGGGTTTTGGCTTCCTGAGTCATTTCCCTTCGAGGTTGTTCCACCGTGGTAAGTTGTAGTGAACAGAACACATGCACTCCTCCTAACTTACCAGTAAAAACACTTATTCTCAGAGATTGCCGGGTCTTAAAACATAAGGAAAAAGAATTTTTCTTAGTGCCTCCTAAATTAAAATGCTGCTCAAGTGTATAGTGAAGCCTATATTATAGCATAGCCCCTTTCAAATGTGCTCATTAGTGAGCTATAGACATTTTAATGTCTGTTCTATGAGCTACACAAACACTTGGTCCTGTTTGAAATTTCTGTTTGTATGAGTCTGATTAGTACTTAGTGTTATTTGTATCCCACATACTCATTTATTGATTAATTGATGGGTTTATTATTTTAAGTATTTTTCTAGAATTAATAATCAATTTTGAATAAACTTCATTTTTTGGAACAGTTTTGATTTACAGGACAATTGTGGAGATAGTACAGAGAGTTACCATACACCTACTCTACAGCGTGGTGCATTCGTTACATTTAATGAACCGATATGATGCATTAGCCCATACTTTATTCAGATTTCCTTAGTTTTAACTAACATCATTTTTCGGTTCCAGAGTCTCAGCCATAAATCCATGTTATATTTTGTCATCATGTCTCCTTAGCCTCCTCCTAACTGTGACAATTTCTCAGACTTCTCCTTGTTTATGATGATCTTGACAGCTTTGATGGGTGCGGGTCAGGTGTTTTATAGAATACCCCTCAACTGGGGTTTGTCTGGTGTTTTTCTCATGGTTAGACTGGGGTTATATGATTTTGGAATGAAGACCACAGGGGTGAGTGCTGTTCTCACCACACCACATCAAGGGTACTTATTGTCAACATGACACACCACTGTTGATGTTGATCTCGATCACCTGGCTGAGCTAGTATTTGTCAGGTTTCTCCATTGCAAAGTTATTCTTTTCCCCCTTTTACATTACATACTGTTCTCTTTAGAATGAAGTCACTATATGCAGCTCACACTTAAGATATGTGGAGTTATGCTTCGTTTTCTTGAGGATGGAATATCTACGTAAATTATTTGGAATTCTCCTGCACAGGAAAATTGTCTATTTCCTCCCAGTTACTTATTTATTCAATAATTTATTTATATCAGTATGTACTCATGATAATGAATTTTTAATAAAATAATCCCAACCTAATTTATGGCCAGTGGGATGACTTTCTCTATCCAACTATGGCTAGCCCTACAGTTTCTAAGCACAAGAAAAGAATAAAACCAATGGTTACATATATATTTTGTTTCAGTTTTGTCTGTCTGTATTTCCATTTTTGTCAAATGTTTTGTTTAATTTCTACCCAAAACAATAATTCAGTAACATGGTAAAAAAATTCAATCATCAAAGAGCACACAGTGAAAATCAGAAGTACTTTCCATCCTATACTCTTGTATCCCTCTTCATAGACATTCCATGTTAACCATTACTGATATTTTTCCAGAAATGTTCAATGCATATATTAGCATATATCTAACATTCTGTTTCTTTAGACTCTAAAGAAAAAGCTCAAGGGAGGCACAGCAGGGTAATGAAAGAGAAATAAGAAAGGGGAGGACAAGAGCAGACCAAAGATGGTTAGGTGAATCATAGAATTCTTAATCAGTATATTTGCTTGGAATACAATTCATTTTCTCAAGGTTTTGTCCTGGTGGAGTTTTGCTACACTTGTGCATTGAAACCCTTGATTATCAAGCGGTGTGGCTGTATCAGTCAAGTCTCTTAATTGAAAACAACCAAATCTCGTCTGCCTATTTTAAGTAGAAGGATTTGTTTGGAGGTATTCAGTGGTTGGGTGTTTTTGACGCCAGTTTTCCCCACCTCTACTCATGCCTTTTGGACATTTGACTTTGTAGTTTTTCTCACTAAAGGAGAATATTTCTATGTCCCTTTATTTTAAGGTTGGCCATGTGACTTGTTCTGACCAAAGACGTGTTAGTAGATATGCTGCATGTGCAGGTTTGAAAGGCATTTGCACATCTATACTTTGTTCCTGCTCCTCTGTCAACTGCAAGAGAATGTACCATAGCTAGCCTGCTGGAGGATGAGAGACCTGTGATGCAGAACCAAGTCATTCCAGTTGTTCTAATTGAAGCTATCCTAGATTGGGTCACAGCTAGTTGACCTCCAGGCACGTAGATAAGTTCAACTGAAGCTGACCACAGATACATGAGCAAACCCAGGCCCTCTGAACCCTGCAGATTCATGAGCTAAACAAATTCTTAATATTGTATGTCACTGAAATTTTGGGTTTGTTATGCAGCAGTATTGTGGCCATGAATAACTGATACAGGTAGTTTACCAAACCCCTGGGAGGGCCAGAGACTCTGGTTTGGATGTTACTTGGCCAACACAACTGCCAAGTATACCACAGGACGTTTCTAGCAAAAACTTCACTCCTGCTGTCTCCTAATACTTAGAACTTGTGATGCTAGAGGATAGAAAGTACCTTCACCAGCTTCTGCAGAGGAACCAAATGCTTCCAGCTCATTGTACACAGGTATTACCAATATCCCTCACAGAGTTTACTTACTCATGCCAGCTCTCCTGTGGATGAATCTGACTGGTAAAGTCTAAATCACACTTGGAAGCTTAGCTGTGAAGGAATCTGGAAGATTTTTTAAAATTATTTTTCAGCCTTCTAGCCTCTGCAATACAAGAAGACCTGCTAAAAGGGATTTGGAGTAAGTATAAATGAGTCACTCTCCAGTATCTGCTACAGAGGCATAGAGAAGAGAACTCGACTTATTGATTCCCTGATTGTCTGCCACCTCTGCATAGGGACAGTCAAGGTATTGGTACTCCCAGAATTGAAATCCTGAGAGGAGGAACCCTGGACTCTTTAATTGCTCTGTATTAGACTTGCTATGGCACTCTTAGCTCAGGAAAGCTGTTTGGTTCTGATATTGTTGACTGAAGGTAGTCCCTGCCTTTTCCTGTTTGGCATCTGGCAGCATGTGTAGCATGTGAATAATTCCAGGTGAAACAACACTTTATTTTAACTGCAGTGGACATTGTAAACAAGGAGTTTGACCACATATCACTTTCTCTATAATGATTCAAGAGCTACAAGCAAAGGGATATTGGAAAACATATCCGTGTACTTATGTGGGGATGTAAAGGAAGAGATATACCTCTATCTCTGTTCATCCCCTTCACTCACATGCCAATTCCTTTGACCCAAATATCCTAAATACCTAAAGGGTGACAGTACTGGGTTGATTGATTTTAAGCTCACCCTTACCCTCCAACCTGACTCCCACCACAATCTTGAATGGCCCTCTCAAGTGTCTGGTCTGGGTCACATAGCAGTTATTGATTGACAGAAGACATTTCTACCAAGTGAATAGGCTTTGGGTATAGATGTCTTTTTTTGTAAAGTACCATTTGTGAGCTTGACCACATGAAATGTTTATTTGTTATTTTTTATCCTCTGAAGATCTTGTTCTAATTAAATATCTGCTAAAACATTTTTGTGGCCTTTTTGTGTTTTAATTTAATAGACAAAACCATGCTGTTGCTAACGCTGCAAATGCTAAAAAAGGTTGCATTTGTACAATATTTTAAGGATTTAATTTTGTGTACATTTGGGTAAAAAAATTAAGTGTTCATCTGTATAGCCAGTACCTGGATCCTTGACTGGTTATCAGCAAATGCATTGAAAAAAAATTCTTCAGAAGAGCAAATAGTCTATAAACATTCCTAGTTGTGACAATGTGACCAGAACATTTACTTGGCAGATCAAAAGATATTCTGATATTTCCAAGATGCTACTTGGCCCATATAACTTTGTACTTTCAGTTATTTCTTTTAATATCCCTTATAATATTTTGAAATATTCTCACTAAAGGAGAATATTTCTATGTCCCTTTATTTTAAGGTTGGCCATGTGACTTGTTCTGACCGAAGACTTGTTAGTAGATATGCTGCATGTACAGGCTTGAAAAGCATTTGCACATCTATACTTTGTTCCTGTTCCTCTGTCAACTGCAAGAGAATGTACCAAAGCTAGCCTGCTAGAGAATGAGAGACCTCATAAAGTAGAGTGTAATAACCCACTTAGTAACTAAGAGTTTGTGGTAGCCACTAACTGTTTTGTTATTTTCCTTGTATATTACCAAAATTTCCTTGTAAGTTTCCTTATATGTTACCAAAATTACTTGTGACAAAGTCTTAAACTTCTGTTCACAAAAGTACCAGACTTGAAACAAGACTTGGACCAGGGGAAAGCTACCTCTGCCCCCCACCAACACCTCTCACCAAGCCTCCCACTCCTCCTCTCCCTAGGGGATTTTCTGTACCAGCCAACTGGTATAGCCATTAGTCACTACATTTCTACATTTGTCTGTACCTTATGCGCTGCTGAGAGGAACTGTCTGTGCATCTGTGACCTATCACATAAGGCCTGGCCTAGACCAAGGTAAAGTTTAGCTCTGAGTCCAGAAGCCTCCTGGTTTCCTCAGCCTTTGTCTACCACTTCCTCCAAGATGTCTACTCACAGTTAAAATATTAGCCTCTAGAGAATACAAATAGACTGACTTGTAATTCTGTATATCATCAGCCCCTACATTAGTACCATACAGATATAAGCAGTCTTCAGCTGATGGTATGTGGTAGCTGAAACCTCCAACATAAAGCTGCAGATTTTGGACAGCAGCAAAATTCCTTGCATTTTGCTAGAGCTTCCTGTATGGGTATTTCTGACTTATCTCTTACTTTTAAAGGGTCACATAATACCTTTGTTACAAAGAGTTACATGATTCCTTTCTTGCTTCTCTCTAGTAATGGAAAGGTCTTTTGTCCCAAATTCCCTCTTATGTGTTATGTGTATGAGGTAGTGAAGCAAAGTGGCCTTTGAATGGTAGGCCTGGCTGATTATCTCATTTAATCCTCACTATAGCCCTAAGAGGTTGGTGCCATTATTATTCCTATTTGGAGATGAGGAAACTGAGGCATGAAGAAGTTAAATAACCTAATGTCACAAGCTGTTCACACTGGGACATTCTGGCTCCCAGGTCTGTGCTGTTAACCTCTATACTACACTGCCTTTTCTGATTCCTTGTTGGTGCCCATTGGTTAGAGTGTTTTAGCAAATGGAAGGGATTACTAACCCAGGGACTTCTTTTGTTACACTCACTGTGCTACCAAGAATGCCAGAATATCCTCTTGGTCTAGAAGAACTAAGTGGGTGGAAAATAAGTTTGATATTCCTCTAAGCCCACAAAATACAGTTCTTCAGAAACATTCATGTCATTAAGATCAAATCTGGTCTATAAGTAAAGGCAGAGCCAAGCCCACACCAAGTAAAGCACGGAGGTTAGAATTCTGGTATTTCCACTTGGTTATAACATGGATGTGTTATTTTACCTCAGTTACTTGGCACTTAGTAAATGCTAAAAAAGTATTAGCTATTATTTTTATACCGTGATGTTTCCTTAGCTCTCTGTCCTTCCTTATAACAAAACACGGTGTAACTAGCTTTTACATCAGTTAGAGAGCTGCCTGCTTCTACCTTGTTGAATTAAATAAACATGTTTGTAAATGTCAGAGGGAACATTAATGATGAAAAATGGATAGTCAAGTAGTCTAGATGGTCAGGGTGACTTTGTTTCCTTTGTTAATAGAAGGAGAAGTAGGAAGAAAAAGGAGTGAGTCACTCTGACAATGAAATAGCACCAATTTAGGATTATGTCTTATTTTATTATTTTACAACTGTTGCTTGTTTCCTGTTGCTATTCGTTTCCTAGTGGGAATAACAATCCTTGTTTGACTTTTAGAGTTTCATAGCTGAGACATACACTTCAAAATACATTAGCCAAAACTTTCCCCTCCGTACTACCTCATCACCATCTCAAACACCAAAAATCAAATTTCCAAAAATTTCCATAAGTATTAAATATGCAAGAATGTTGACATGTTCTTTCTCTTTTGGGATTACTTCCTCTGAAGGGTTCGACATGGGCTTATTACAAGGGGAAAGGGGGAAAAAGGTGTTTTAACCTTAAGGATATTTGTGACAATTTTCCCTTCCCTTCTCTTAAAATGATGTTGGGTGGAGAGCCTCTAACAAAAAACTTCTCACATTTTCTGTAAATGTAAAACTAAATTATTGGGGAGAAATTCCAAATGACAATAAAATTATTAGGACTTAATACTTGATGATCCATTTTAAAGGGGAGAGTTTGAAGTAATAACATAAGTAAATATTAGCCTAGAGAAAGTATAGATATATTTTACAGAGTTTTTAAATACAGATTTTCCCACTTTGTACTGTGCCTTACCTGGGACTACTGTACACATTTGTCTTACATCATATACCTTCTGGCAATGCTCCTTATTACCCTTGGAAACAAAGCACCTCTTCTATGACGTCATTCAAATTTGTCTAAGTTGTTCTGTACTCAGACATTGGTTGAGGGACAGGAGTACCTCTCCCTTTAAAAATCCAGGAACAAGGCTATTTGCAATTCTGGGAATCGATTTCTTCTCCCAGTATGGTTACCCTATATAGCATTACATGTGTCAAAAGTCTGTCCTGGTTTTCTCTTGTGCTCTCATGTAGCCTGTCACACATACCAGATTTTCCCTGCCACCTCTGCTGCCTGGCTCTGCATGCCGCTGTGCCTCTCTCTGACCCATCCCGCCCCCAAGCTATGGCACTCACCCAAAGTTGTCTTGCTTAAGGCTTGGAGATAACATCAGGGAAGTACAAGGCAGAAAGGAAATTTTAAACTAGATGTTAGATATATTGTGCTTTTAATCACTGGCCTGCCCCTCTGCAGAGTCCTGTTTTCATTCAGCCATGTTGCATAGGCCTACATATGCCCCCTCCAAAAGAGTGACCCCTGTCATATTGTCAATCCTTTTGACATGCTGAGGGAAGCAAAAAGCCCTTTGTAATCATTATAAGCTTTTCTAAATGTGTCCTGGGTGTAATAAAAAATACCATTCCACATCATTGTGCAGAACCCATTGCCCCTCATTTGGAATCATCAGATCATGGTTTTGTTACTGGGGAGACCTGAGTTAGGGGACCCCCTCCTCAGTTCTTGTTGTGATTGCAAGAGATGAATTCAGGCAAGAAACAACATATATAGTGGAAATGAGATAGCAAATTTATGTAAAAATACACTTGATTATGCTAAGTGAAATAAGCCAGTCAGTGAAAGACAAATACCATATTATCTTACTTATAAGAGGAATCTAATGAACAAAATAAACTAACAAGCAAAATAGAACCAGAGGCACAGAAACATGGAACAGACTGGCTGACCAAAGGGGAGGGAGGAGGTGGATAATGATGGAAAGAAGGGGAAGAGACTAGTTAGAGAGCATGCATGAATGACCCACAGACAATGGTGTGGGGACTGACTGTGGGAGTGGGGGGTAGACTGGGCAGAGGAGGGCGAAGGGGGAAAACAGGGACAACTGTAACAGAATAACAATAAAAAATTTAAAAAGTAAATAATTAAGAAATGGTTAATTATTTTCCCTCAAAAAAAGAAAAGAAATATACATGAGCATGAAGCTACAAGTGGGTCCCCAACTAGTCTGAGTGCCCGACTATTGGGATTTTAGAGGTTTTATGCTTGTAGCCAGCTTCTAGGTTCCCCCCCCCCCTCCCCTGTCCAGCCCTTGGGATTAATATACAGTTTCAAAGGCTTTCTTTCCCAGACAGTGGAAATAATACATGCAGAATTTCAAGGGCTCTCCTCTTCCTGCTCTATTATGGTTTTTCTTATGATTTTTGGAGCATATGGCAATCTTATCTGACTAGGCTCAGGACAGCTGAGTTAATGAGTGAGACGTGTCTCCCCAGCCCTCTCTGCCTTGATTGCTATCTATTCTGCCTAACAGTTTCCTTTCACTAGTTCAGCCTTTCTTGCACAGTAATCTTCCACTTGCTTGGCTGCAGGTACTCCCCAAAGTAGTGTCTCCAGAAAGTAAAGAAACACTTTTTGAGTTATACTCTAAAGGGTAAGAATGGCTATAGGCTCAAGCACAGCATTTTTGTTTTCCCCTAGTCCAGTAGTTTAGAAAGAGTAAATATGACTATGGAATCTGGAGGAAAGGTAAACTTAAACATTTAAAAAATGTCTTTTTAAAATATAAACAAACATTGTGCACCTTCTCTAGGACTCCAGAGGTCTAACTCCAAAGGTCTACTCCCCCAACATTTCATAGAACTCATGTACTTGGCAGGAGATGGGGGTCCATGTGTTTAAAAAAAAAGAACCATCAACAACAGTCAAGACTCCACTTCAGCCCTGGCTGGTGTAGCTCAGTGGATTGAGCGCCAGCCTGCAAACTAAAGGGTCTCTGGTTTGATTCCCCAGTCAGGGCACATGCCTGGGTTGCGGGCCAGGTCCCCAGTAAGGGGTGCGTGAGAGGCAGCCACACATTGATGTTTCTCTCCCTCTCTTTCTCCCTCCCTTTCCCTCTGTCTAAAAATAAATAAATAAAGCCTTGAAAAAAACAACTTCACTTCAAATAACACTTAAGCCCCACTTTGTCAATACAATACTGTGAATTTTATTTTTAATTTTATTTTTCTACTTTTAATCTTATTTAAGTGCTTCTGATTTAGCTCTTTATTAATTACCCTGGTAGAAGCAGGTGACATTCTTAGTTGCCATATGGATTTTTTCCTAGTGTGTTGTTTGAAAAAATCACTATTATATGAGGAGAGATTTAATATTTAGTGACTTAATTCTAAGATTCTGGGTTTGTTGCATTTAGTCAATGTTTTAGACATGTATTTTAATGAATTCCTGCTAAGAGTCAGACACTCTACCAGAGACCAAAGATGATTCACATACAGATCCCACTCTCAAAAAGCTTACATGACCTCCTGGGGAGAATTGACATACATATAAATAAATATAAGTTAGAAAGTTCTGTGTGCCCTAAGAGAGATCTAGATAAAGAGTAAACTTACATCACTTAATAGTCAAGATCAGTGTACTTCCTCTAAATGGCACTTTTCTAGTAGCTACCTAGGACATTCAACTTTAGTAGCACATCTTTGGATCATAACAGACGGGTTTATCTTGCCTCTGACACATAACAACTATGTGATCTTGGTTTGTTCCTTTATATTCACTGAACTTCAGCATCCCCATTTATACAATGAGGTCCATAATTCCTCAGAAGGCGATGGTGCAGATTAAATGAAATAACACATATATAGTATATAAAGTGCTTGACACATAGTAGGTACCTAGCAGGTGTCTTCTCTTCTCCCATTACTCCATAAATTGACCAAACAGATCTAAGTGCCCTAATGTGTGAATATTTATTGGCTTGCTCATAGAGAAGTAGGAAGTCACATCTTCCAATCTAAGGCTATCAAAACATGACATATTTGCAACTTTATCATGAGGCCTTCCCTGACCGCCCAAAATAAAATTACAACACAGAATCCCTCAACTTCTTTTTTACTTTATTTTCTTTCTAGCACATATCATCTGAAATATTACATGAATCCTTGTTTGTTTACTGGCCATCCAAGCCCCCTCATGAATAGAATGTATGTTTCACAAGAGCAGGGGCTTTGCCATTTAGTTCACTACTGTATCTCCAGGGACTAGAACAGTTATTGGCATATAGACCTCGCTCAATACACAGTTGTTAAATGACTGATTGTGGGGATTAAGGCAAGTTTTAATTGAAGCAATTTTAGGGGATTTTTTATTTCTATTGGATTTTGTGGTAATATAGACAACTTTATGGAAAATAAATTGGTATCACTGGTAAGTTGGACACTAAAGTTTTGCAATTCCGTCATGTCAACTCATAGTCATTGGCACCAATCCAATGCCAACAGGAATTCCCAGTTTGGGGGGTGGTGAATAAAGAAGCTTTATTCAGTGCAAAACTGCTCAATTCTGATACACCACAGCTGTGAAAACAGCATGGCTGAGAGGCAGCCCTGGGCTTGGGATGTCCTGGAGCCAAGCCTCTCCCCAGCTAGACAGCTCTGCTCTGCTCTGCATTGGTCTGCTCTGCTCTTCTCCAGCAGAACATCTTTGGTGTTTCAGCTCAGCCAGGGAAATACAGTCTTATGTGGAAAGGGAAAGTGTGCTCCCAGAACCAGAAATTTCCACCTCTGGTCCCTGGTTGGTCCATCTTTGACCAAACAGGTCTGGTCAAGTTTCTGACCAGAAACTTTGAGCAAATGAGGACTCCAAATCCTCCAAGTTTGATTGGTCCAAAAGGCGCTGTCCTGATTGGTCAAAATGGAGTCACTCTGATTGGTTGGTGAAGAAACTAAGGGGTATATAACTGCACTTGGATTGGATAGGGAAAGTCTCCATCCTATAGGTTGAAATAGGATTCCGGAAACTAATTTATCAGGGCTGGTTGAGAGGGCAGAAACAATGCAGGCAGGCAGTTCAGTGTGGGATGTAGCACCTTAGTTCAGGCTTCTCCCTGAAGTACAGTTTGTGTTGAGAGGTCTCTGTGTAGAAATAGTTAATAGTTGCTAGGCTCTGTTTTTCTTTTTTGTTTGTTTGTTTTAATTTGAGCCTAGTTAGCCACTGGGTGCACTTGTTAGTAGGTGTCTTTTTTTCTCAGGGTCCACAATCATGTCTATCAGTAATAGTCATTTTTTTGGCTTTAAAAAATGTTTCACTGTGTGCTATTTGACTGTCTCCAGAATTCCTCTCTACCTGTGAACCTTATCAATCTCTCGCCTCTGGTAATTTATTTATTTTCTGCTAGAGGTATCCCTGATTTCACGTTCTTAATTTCCAGATCTTTGTTTCTGTTCTCTCTCTGACTCAGTGGTTTCTGTGTAATAGCAGCTCTGTCACATTTTCACCAGTAAGTGACAGTTTCTGATATGACTTATTGAGGAATATCTACCACTTATAGATGGTTCTTTTTCTGGAAAATGTTCTGTCTTTTGAGGAGAATTCAAAAAGACCAAAACAGTTTCTCTACTTATAGGAAGGGTGTGTTGAATCTTATTGACTGATAAAAAGCTGGTATGGTTGGAGGTGTTATATTTTTGATAAAAGACTCTGATACCATTTCTTCACATAAGTAAATGAAAATTCTTTATGGAATCTTTCTGATGGATATATTGACACACTGTAAAGCTTTAAAAGATATACTTAAATCAACCTGAAAGGCAATTATGCCATTACATTTCTCAAATATTCAAGGAACTCTTCCATACATTTGGGCTACTTACCAGCAAATACACAATCATGATTTTCAGTTTGTATCATAGTTTTAGTGAGTTTTATTCAAGGCTCTGTAGTTTGGATGAATAGTTTAATGTAAGGTGACCTCAACAAAATCAGGGCACTTTCAAGAATGAAAGGGGTTGCTATTAATAATTATGCTAGCACTTTAGGCATAAACTGAGACTGTTTCAGGCAAACCAAGATGTAGAATTGCCCTAGGTAGGTAGGACATAGGAAAGGAAATTTCCCAATGATAGTAGCATTTGCCTAGGAGATATCAAAACTAAGTGTTGTGTTTCGCTACAAGTGCTTCTACCCACTTTGTCCAGACAAAGAACATGAACTTTGATTGACTTAGAATACTGAACCCTTACTTGACTTGACAGAAATCTCTTTATTGACCAGTGAAAAACTGGTCCTATTTTAACTAATTGTATTTAAAACTAAAGTCTTACTCTGTCCTATTCTAAGTGCTACTTTTGAATTTGATCCTTAATTAGCACAAAACACCAAGAAATCCTCTTCCTTGCTCTTAATACCTACTGACTTTAACCCCCTGGTGAAATATTCAGTGTATTCATTTACTAGCATGTATTCCCTGACAGGCAATGACAGGGTTTCTTTTAAGCTCTGGTATTCTTTGTTTTATTATCTGACACTCATAAGAGTAGAGATAAACTCTTAAATTCTTTTCTCTTTTGATTTTATTTATTTATTTAAAAAAATTTAATCCTTACCTGAGAACATTTTTTCACTGCTTTCTAGAGAGAGAGGAAGGGAGAGAGAGAAACATCGATGTGAGAGAGAAACATCAATTGGTTGCCTCCCATATGTGCTGGACCAGGGATTGTATATGCCCAAACTGGGGATGGAACTCACAACCTAGGTTTGTGCCCTGACTGGGAATTGAACCCTCAACCTTTTATTTATGGGATGATACTCCAACCAACTGAGCCACAGGGCTCTTACTTTTGATTTTTTTTTAATGGGACTGAGAAACAACCTGGTTTATGACATGGACTCTCATAACTCAATTCCCAAATTGCTAACTCGTTAACTTTATTTGCTCACCTTAAAAACTCCTGAGGGATCACAAGAAGAGGCCAGTGCATGCCACTGGAAAAAGCAATAGAACCTTTCCCTTGCCCCAACTCTTCCTAAGATAAGTGGTCGCCTGTCTTACTAGAACTGGTCCTTATGAGAGACCGATGTAGGTAAACAGAGGCAGCCCAGACTGCTGAAATACCTGTTTGGATATGTACAGGCGAGATTGTTGTTTGCAATTTTACCAACATGACAGAATTAATTCATAAGTACTCCTTATGTGTTACCTTGTGCTTTCCCTGGATTCCACTCCCCAGTGTAGTCATGATCCTAACTTTTACTTGAAGTTTTTAAAAAAGGTCTAAAAATATGGCTAATCCTTAAAACAACTTTAGAATATTATCAAAAATAGTGTCAGAGAAGATGCAATGGAAATGCCAAGGTTGTACAGGTCTGGCTTAAACCTTGCATGAGCTGATTATAGAAGGGGAAATTCGATTCTATTACAAAACATTTTATACATTTTGAAAAGAGGATGTGAAAGCATTGCATACATACCTGTCCAGAAACTTCCCCTGATTTTTTTGACAGTTCCACATTGTTTCTACTCATCTACTGCCTATACACAGAGGAAATATCTAAAGTTTTATGGAACTTGAAGTGTATACAATTTAAGCTGCTGCCTTTAAGAAAAGGACTACAGAATAAATACCTCACCCATTCAACTTGACTAATCCCCCTGCCTGGAAAAGGAACCTTCTTATCCAAGCACTTACTGCAGCCCCCTAGCTAGTACATTCTTTTATACAAGGGATCAGCAGACTACCTCCTGTGTTAAATCTGGCTCACCATATGTTTTTGTATTGGAACAGAGCCACGACCATTCTGTGACATATTGTCTATGGCTACCTCTGCACTGCAACTGAGGTGAGTAGCCAGAGACCACATAGACTTGCAAAGCCTGAAATATTTACTCTTTGGCCAGTTACAGAAAAAAGTTTTCCAACTCCTGCCTTACACAATGGTTGTGGGTTCCAGACCCACTTCTCTCTGAACTTATTCCAGAGGATCTAAAAGGGCCATTCAACATGCCCTAAAATGGTGTAAGGCACATTACATTGCATCAACTAGCCAAATGCTCTTGTTGCCCTTTTGATCTCATGATATAAGTAGTCCAAAAGCAAATTTAATCTTCAGTATAATAACTCATCTCTGATTACTAGCACCATTATTTTTTCCATATCTCATTACATTTTTGTTGTCTTTAGCTTGGTGTTAGTGATTTTTTTTTTCTTTTATAAGCTACCTCATTTCTTATTTGGAAGGTAAATTTGAGTGGTAAATTAACATGATACAGTACCATCCTGCTTCAAGGTTGAATGGTGCTTTAGAATATATGAAATCAAACCAAAATTTCTGTTTTAAAAGCTACTGGGAGTTAGTGTTTATAAGTTCCAGGGGGAAGATAGAATTTATATCATTGGGCCACCTGAGCTTTTGTGTGTGTGGGCAAAATACCACTTTAATACATCTCTTGATCAATTGGAGATAACGCCTAAATCTTACTTTGAATAAAAATGTAAACTGTCTTCTTTGAAGCACAGCTATGTCTCTGAAAGATTATTATGCTGATAATAGAGTTTTCTCCTTTTTTTTTTGCCTCCTCTAAAGGGAGTGTATTGTGGGCCCAGGAGTTTTTTGGAGAGAGCACAAGACAGAGGTCTGTAATCTGAGGAGAAAGGGGCTTTCCTTCTCAGCAGCAGGGTGTCATGCTGAGTGACTACAGAGTTTGAGACCCCTGAGAAATGGGTGTGACCTGTAGGCTCAAGAAAAAAAAATGTCTAAGAACAGGTTTTTAAAGCTTTCCAGATATGTGTAGAAAACTCCCCTCTGCTTACCACGATCCTTCAATAAAGTTAGTGAAGCAATATTCTGCTTTGGTGAACAAATGGCTGGGCTCTATCAATAGTTTGGATCACGTATTATTGAGATAAGTGAAAGTGAGGAGGGCAACATGCCACGCAGGGGTGTCCAACCTGCGGCCCGCAGGCTGCCTGCAGTCCAGGATGGCTGTGAATGCAGCCCAAAACAAAATCGTAAATTTACTTGAAACATTATGAGTTTTTTTGTGATTACATGTCACATGTATTTAATGTATGGCCCAAGACAACTCTTCTTCCAGTATGACCCAGAGACACCAAAAGGTTGGGGACCCCTAGTAGAGGAAAATTGGATGGAGCAGTTATGAGATGGACAGAGATAATCTGGGGAGGATTGAAGAGGAGACCATAGCAAGATCTAAAAGAAGTGGCCAGCTTTGGAGAACCTCAGAAGCATTTGAGGAGAGAAGTGGCTCATTTCTTTGGATAAATTAAACAAGGGAACTCAGGAACTGGAGAGCTAGAGTTGCAAGTGTAAAGCACTTTGACTGGAATCACTTCAGTGTAATGACTGAGATATGAAAAATATAACTGATTTGGTTGTGACCCTTCTAAAGAGGAAAAATATGACAAGAATTCAGAATTCAATTAGGCTGCTGCACAGAGATTAGCTGAAGGAAGATAAATTGCTTCAGGGTAAAGCCTGAAACTAGCCGTAACAAATCCCCCTCAAAAAAACATCGAGTGAGAGTCTCTTGTTTCACAGTAAGTATAAAAAGGGCCAAAGGCATTGATTAGGGTCTCACACAGGATGATTATCTTCAGGCTTGGATCCTGTGTTCTGACTAGCTTGCCTGTCCTCTGAGATGGTAACCCCAGTGTGAATGGTTGATAATCTTAATATGCTTAAGTGTTGTGATTGTGATATTGAGACTATTAGTTATTCTTAAATATTATTTTTTCCCTTTTATAAGTTAATAGAACCCCAGCTTTTTAGCTAGGCACATGGATACACAGAATAAAGATAGCATTTCCTAGCCTTCCTTGTAGTTGTTTAACCACATGAATATATTTCTTTTTGTCAAACATATATAACAAGAAGTGGTATGCAGCATCCAGAAGCTATCTTTGAAGGGAAAGGGGACCTGTATTCACTTTTTCCCTTTTTTCCTTCCTGCTTGCTGGAATAGAGATATGGTTGCAGGAACTGGAGCAGCCATCTTTAACACTGAGGTGGTCCATAGCAGAGCTGCAAGACAGAAGGAGCCTGGGTCCCTGACCTGTGAACTGCCCTGCCACTGTAACTGCCTTTCTCTAGACTTTTACATGAGGTGTAGATACATTTTTGCTTTTTTAGCTGCCTTTGCAGGTGAACCTAATCCTGATAAATATAAGAAAGTGCTCTCAATTCACTTGAAATGAAAATATTTTGTCCTAGTTATTAAGTACATTTCCAAACCAGGGAATATGTGGAGAAAATAAGGATTGTATCAATTACCTATCACTACTACCATGCTGTGTAACAAAAAAACACAACATATTAGTAGTATGCAGTACAACTTCCTTCCATATGTCCCTCATCCTTCAAAAACCCTTAACAAGGGCTTACTATGGAAGAATTTTCCTGGTCTTGCTGGCAGCTTAATGCGGTTGCTATGAATCAGTGGTAGAATTAAATGACATTGTTGACTGAGTAAACTGAAGTTTCTGTTTTAAGTCAGGTGTACAATATATTATTTTTAAATAATATTTAAATCGTTTTAGAATCACTTCATTATTAAATTTGAGTGTCAGAAGGACCATTAAAACTCATCAACTTCAGAGATTCCCTGCTAATAAGCCATGTTTACTGGACTCATTGCACAGCACTAACTGTGACCAATCCCCCATTCTACCCAGCTTGTGCTGGGATAGTCCTGTTTGTAGTATAATGCATGAGCTACCACCTAAGATTCCAAACCCATTTCTGATCATGGACTTGATCGTTCTCATTATCATAATGATGATGATTGAGGTAATAAAACCTAGATCTTTTTCATAAAAAGTTTGGGTACTATAGCAGAGGCAGTCAGTACCAGGCCCATATCCCTTCAGTGCTCATCTCAGATGCAAAAGGCTTCTTACTTCAAATGCTTACTACTGTCTGAGGGCTTTTTTTTGTGTGTGGCCAAGGAGGCCAGTTCACCTTGTGAAGGCAAGATCTCCATAGGAAGCCTTTAACCAATGACTGATGGGAAACTGGTGGATAAAACCCCCACAACTTCTTTGCTGCTCAACTGAGATATCTCTAAGATGTGCTCTCACTCTCTCCCAGTGTTCTCTACAGTGGTAACTAACTTGATAACTTATCCATTATTGGTTTTCTTCTATTCCTTATCTCACCCCCCTATGCTAGTGTTCACTGCAATTACTTTCCAAAACTACTTTGACTCAAACCCTTGTCTAAGGACCTGCATTCAGATAAACCTAAAGCAAGACAGGAATACAGATCTAGTGCTTCAAAATTCATTGTGACCAAAATTTTGCATACTGCTAAAAGACATTAGTTTTCAGGTTAAGATCACTTTGCAGCTTTAAAATAAAATGAAAGCTTATAAAAGACTTTCTACTTATTGATCTTTTATACTTATTGATGTTAATAAAATGTGGTACATAGTATAGACTGTAGATCACTTTTGAACACATTGAGTGAGGTCTCTGGGATACAGAATTTCTAGATGATTGCAGGAGACCTATTAGTGTAAGGTCTATATCACCAAGCGTGGACACATGAATGCCATAATGTAGAATAGGACCTTGGCACAGAACAGGGCACAGCAAAATACAGCCTATGAGCTATGTCTGGCCTGCTGCCTGATTTTGTAAATAAAGTTTTTTTGTAACACAGCCATGCTCATTTGTTTATAGGTTGTCTATAACTGCTTTTGTGCAATAACAGCAAGGTTGAGTAGTTGCAACAGAGATCATTTGGCCCACAAAACTCAAAATATATACTATGTGGTTATTTTGAAAACCAGCCCCTAATACAGAATACCTTATAGTGCTTGTATATTTTAATTTAGTTTAGTTTTAAAAAAGTAGTTAGTAAGGTGTATAATTGGATGTGGTTTGTTCTTACTACCTCACAACAATCGATAACTTTATAATCCTGCACTGGGTGTATATGCAATGGTTAAAAAAATTAGTGACATGTAGTGGCAGTGTGGAAATTCAGCATTGAGCATGCCTTGTTGGCTAATTGAAAGACCTAATGTTAATTTCTGCAAAGTTAATAGACATGGACATGATCTTACTTGTAAAGGTGCAAAATGGTGTGGTATAATGAATGCCTGGAAGTTTGGATATGTGTGTGCATCTGTATTTAATAACTCTGTCTTGAAAAAACTCAAACCTATAGAACAATTGTAAAAGTGGTACAATAAATACTCAAATACCTTTGACCTAGATTCATTGGCACTTTATATTTTACTGAATCTGTCTTATGTCTCTCTCAAGAATAAGAACATTCTTTTCTATTAAATTTTATTGGTTAATAAAATTATATAGATTTCAAGTGTACAATTCTGTAATATATCATCCAAAGTCAGATCTCCTTATATCACCATATATTTGACCCCCTTTACCCTTTACTACCTCCTTCCACCCCCCTTTCCCTCTGGTAACCAACATACTGTTGTCTGTGTCTATGAGCATTTGTTAGTTTGTCTTGTTTGTTCATTTGTTGCTTTCTGTTTTATATCCCACATATGAGTAAAATTATATGGTTCTTGACTTTTTCCACCTGATTTATTTCACTTAGCATGATATTCTCAATATCCATCCATATTGTCGGAAGTGACAATGTTTCATCATTTCGTATGGTTGAGTAGTATTCCATTGTATATATGAACCACATCTTATTTATGCAGTCCTCTAATTAAAGGACACTTCAGCTGTTTCCATGTCTTGACCACTGTGAATAATGCTGCAATGAACATAGGGGTACATATTGTCTTTGGGAATACAGTCATATCTTGGTACTTGTCAGCTTCAGAACTTGTCAAACCCTGTGCTCGTTGCATTTTGATGAGAAAAAAATGTTTCAGCACTCAGCGCTTGCTCAGGACTCGTCGCACTTGCCACAACTTGTATGAGTCACCACACTGCCCCACAAAGAGAAAATGCTTCATTGTTCAGTACTCATCAGTTTTGGCAGTCATCACGAGTTCCTGAATAAATTAACACGAGTACTGAGGTACCACTGTAATGTTTTCAATTTTTTCGGGTAGATATCCAGAAGAGGGATTGCTGGGACATATGGTAACTCTATTCATAAAATTTTGAGGAAGCTCCATACTGTCTTCCATCGTGGCTGTACCACTTTACATTCCCACCAGCAATGAACGAGGGTTCCTTTCCCCCCACCCCACAGCTTCTCTAACACTTGCTATTACTTGTCTTGTTGATAATAGCCAAAAAGTGAACTGACCAAATCGGAGAAGATATTTACAAACAACACCTCTGATAAGGGGTTAATATCCAAACTATATAAAAAATTCATACAACTCAATAGCAATAAAAAACCCAAACAGTCCAATTGAAAAATGGGTAGAGGACCTGAATAGACACTTCTCCCAGGAATACATAAAAGTGGCCAAGAGATATATGAAAAGATCCTCAACTTCACTAGCTATAAGGGAAATACAAGTCAAAACTACAATGAAAAATTTGTAAATATAACCACAATACATTGATCAAATTCAGGATATTATCATTGATACAATATTATCTTAAACAATCCATTTTCAAGTTTCACTAATTGTCCCAATTTTGTTCTTTGTAGCAGTGCTTCTCAAATGTTAGCATGCATCAGAATTACCTGGCACGCTTGTTAAAACACAGATTCCATCCTGACCAGTGTGGCTCAGTTGGGCTTTGCCCTGCAAAGCAAAGCTAAAGATCATTTGCTCAATTCCCGATCTGGGCGTGTATGGGAGGTAAGTGATTGATTTTCTCTTTCACATCAGTGCTTCTCTCCCTTTCTTTCACCCTCTCTTCTCCTCTCTTTAAAAATAATAAATAAAATCTTTTTTTCCATCTTTTTCAAAAGAAAACATAGATTCCTGGACCCCACCCCCACAGATTCTGATATAGAAGATTTAGGGTGAGGCCCAAATATTTTCAATTATTACAGGCTCTCAAGAGATCTGGTCAAAATGTAGCCAGTTTAATAGCATCCTTCTCTTTCGCCCCCCACCAAACCCTAATCCCTACCCCTATATCCAGGCTACTGTCTAGGATCCTGTACTGCATTTAGTATCATTTTTTTTCTGTCTTCTTTAAGCCAGAACAGTTCCTAAGTCTTTCCTTTCTTTCTTTTTCATGATATGACATTTTTAAAGAGAACATGCTAGGCACCCCCCTGCAGAATATCTTTTAGTTTGGGTTTAACTGTTGTTTTTTCAGGATCAGATTTAGATAATGCATTTTTGGCAGAAGTACTACAGAAGTAATATTGATCAGCTTGTCTCCTTTGTTGGTGATTTTATTTTATTTTTAAATTTTTAATCTAAATATTTTTAAAATTTTATTTCTCAATTACAGTTTGTATTCAATATTATTTTGTATTAGTTTCAAGTGCCCAGCACCTTCGGTAATTAAACTTTGATCACTAGGTTAAGGTTGCATCTACTTCATTTCTGCTTTGTTAAGGTGCCCTTTTTACTGTGCAATTAGTGTGTAATCTGTGGGGAGATACTTTGATCCTGTTCCCCAACAAATTTTGATCTAACCTATTTATGGTTCTTGCCTCAATTATCACCTTAGTTGCTAAATATTTTTAAAAGATTTTATTTATTTATATTTAGAGAGAGGGGAAGGGAAGGAGAAAGAGAGGGAGAAAAACATCGATGTGAGAGAGAAGCATAAATGGGTTGCCTCTGATATGGGCCCCAACCAGGACTGAACCCACATGTGCCCTGACCAGGAATGAACTGGAAACCAGGAATCAACCAGCTTTGCCAAACAACACCCAACACACTGAGCCACACTAGTCAGGGAGCTAAATGTTGATTTTCTAACTCCATCATTCCCTCTATATTTATTAATTCCCACTTTATAGTAAAGAAGAACTTTCTCTTGTTTTCCCATGTTTGCTTATTATTTTTTTGTGGAGTCAGTATGTACTAATGGTTTCTTATTTTATTCAGTGGGTTACAGTTGTTTGTGCTCAAATTGTCTCTGATCTGACCAGTGCCACCACCTCCAGACTGTCTCCTGTGTCCTTTTCACATGACTCCATCAGTTGTTGAATACTCTAGAAATATAAATTATAAAATATTTCATTAATGTATACATTTTATCTGTCACTGAATACTTGCTGTGCCTTAGTGTATCTCCAGTATTCTTCAGTGTCAAAAAGTATGCATGGTTAATATAAGGTAAATATACCTTCTTTCACCAAAGAACTAAAATCTTACTTGATATAGTAGGACTTGAGGCTTCTGGCCAAGATGAAGGCTTAGGTAGATGTGCTTTGCCTGCTCACACAACCAAAAGAAGGAGAACAACCAATTTAAAAACAAAAAACAACCAGAACTGCCAGAAAATGAAGCTGTATGGAAGTTTGACAACCAAGAAGTTAAAGAAGCATTCATCCAGACTGGTAGGAGGGGCAGAGACAGGCAGGTGGGGTGGAGAGGACGTGCAGCAAGGTTGCGATGGCTGGTGGGTCAGGATATTGCACATTCTTGTGCAGATGAGCCAGGAGGAACAACTGGAGAGCAAAACAGACCGCAAAACCCAGGGTTACAGCGCAGGAAACTGAAACCTCAAAATCTCTGGCTGTAAAAGCTTGTTGGGGTTGCAGTGGCAGGAGAAACTCCCAGTCTCACAGGAGAGTCTGTTGGTGGGGTCCATGGAATCCTGGAACGTACACAAGGCTGCCCACCTGGAAATCAGCACCCAGGAAGCACCAGAAAGGGGACAGTCCGAATGTCAGAGGTAGGGGAAGTGACTGAAAGCAGGATGAGAGCCAGGCAAGTGGCACTGTTTGCTCTCTGACCCCTCCCCCACATACAGCACCACAATGCAGTGAAGTGGGTTGCCCCACCCTGGTGAATACCTAAGGCTCCACCCCTTACAACCTAACAGGTGTGCCAAGACAAAGAAATATGGCCCAAATGAAAGAACAGATCAAAGCTCCAGAAAAAGGACTAAGTGACAAGGAGATAGCCAACCTATAAGATGCAGAGTTCAAAACACTATTAATAAGGATGCTCACATCCTGAAATGACTGAGTATGGTTACAAAATAAAGGAAGAAGTGAAGGCTCTACAAAGTGAAATAAAGAAAAATATATAGGGTACCAACAGTGAATGTTAGGAAACCGGGACTCAAATCAACGATTTGGGACAAAAGTAAGGAATAAGCATTCAACCAGAACAGAATGAAATGACAAGAATTCAAAAAAATGACGACAGGCTTAGGAACCTGTGGGACAACTTTAAGCATTCTAACATCTGAAATATACAGATGCCAGAAGGAGAAGAGGAAGAGCAAGAAATTAAAAACTTAAAAAAAGAATTATTTATTTACTTATTTTTAGATGGGGGAAGGGAGGGAGAAAGAGGGAGAGAGAAACACCAATGCATGGTTGCCTCTCATGCCCCCTACTGGGGACCTGGCCCGTAACCCAGGCCATGTTCTGTGACTGGGAATCAAACCGGTGACTCTTTGGTTCCCAGGCTGGCACTCAATCCACTGAGCCATACCAGTCAGGGCAAGAATTTGAGCATATTTTATTTTGGTAGAATAATTTTCTAAAATCTATATTTAGTTGTACCTTTTACCCATGGAAGTATATTATTTGAAATAACTTACAGGAAAAATACCTTTTCATTTATATTTTTTCTTAACTATGATATTGATTTTCTTGCTATTGAGACTAACTGTTTTGGGAGGTCTAAGCTACCATTAGCCTTCATTAGTGATACAAGTTTTCTCATACTTCAGAGAAATCCCATTGCATTATGCATAAATCTGAATGGGTTGGGGGGGGCATTTTCTACAAGTAGTCTTTACAATAATAGGCCTTTCATGAATGCAAGCATCAATTCCTTCATCAGTACATTCTGCTGTTCATAATATGTCAACATTTTAAAGTGCATATGCAAATTTTATGGCTTTTTTCTTTTGTGTTCATATCTCTTTAAAGGAATTACACATCACTTCACATTCCTGTTTTTTACCTGCTGTTGCCTCCTACCTAAATGATTCACTCCAAGTATTACATGCCACTTCTGACAAGTACCTGAAAGTTGAAGTAATTTTCACATATTCTTTCTCATTCTTCCCTTATAGTGCTTTAATGCATTATGGGCATTATGTTGCTTTGACTGGTGAGAAGAGATAGTGGGAGGATATTCAAACTGCATGGTGTCTAGTTTATCCATTCAACTCCAGTCTTCTCTTTGAGTTCTGGGCTCTGCTGTCCACTTCCCCATTGCCAGGCCTCATGTTATCTCTTTCCTCAAATAAAACTAACATAAGGCTTTTGTGTGTGGCAGACTTCTAAATCTTGGTAATAACGGGGAAGGGAAAAGATGGCGATAGCCCAGCCCAGTGCCACGAATAACATACAGCTGAATATCACACCACTGTGTTCTTAGTTCCCTAGCTATGCTCACTCACAGGGAATTTTCCCTTAGGCCTCCATATTGCTTAATCCTGGCCCCTCCTCTCCCACTTTTCAGCTCTTATCCCTACTTCCCCTTTTACCAGTCTCCCTGTATTGGGCCACCTTAATCTCTCTTACTGTATTTCACAGAGTAATTCAGATCTCTCCTGGCTCTCATTCACTTAAATTATGAGTAAGGGTCTTCACTTTTCTACATTAAAAAGCTAGTCGAGGCCCATAATCACGGTGTTTTTCTAAGTAAACAAGCTATCTACCTCTGAGATGATTTGAATTATTGCCCTAAAGAGGGAGAAATGGCTGCAGTATTATTTTAAGTACCATTTTTTTCCTTCCTGCTATATTTGGTAAAGGAAAGACAGTAGGGTCACTTGCCATTAAGAGTATTTTTTGTGGATTGGTACAAGTTGGAAAAGGAAACTATGGTGAATGGAAAATGCACTGATGGCTTAGAAGTCAGATACCTTGTTTTAGCTCTGCTTTTATTTTGCGGTGCACTCTTTAGGTGACTTTACAGCTCCCAGGCTGTGTTTCTTCCATTTATAAATTAAAGGAGTTGGATCAGTGTTCAAGCTTAAGCAAAAACGGAGACAAAATCTCTTCAAAGTGGCTCCCATTGAAGCAAGGAAGGGGTCCAGACCCACCCCCTTAATTTTCCGTCCTCCATGGTCCCTCGAGCTCCCCACAACATAGTTTTGAAAACAGTGATCTAGGTGGTTTTCATCCACAATTGTTCCCTGCTTTTCTGGAGCTTCCGACTGAAATTCAGTTTACTATAAATGCTCCTTATAAGTAGGATGACGGTAGATAGATGGAAGACTGAAAGAGAAACTATCCATGGTCCAGTATAGCTGAGGCATTTTGGAATCGTCTGATGTTCAGTAATGAGTTTTTTGTGGCCCAGGGCTAAGCTGTAACCAAATCTCCTCTCTTCCCACCCTACATAGTTCCAATGTTTAAAAGTCTGTCACAGGCCTGGCTAATTTTAGAAACGATGATCCTGTTGAAAAAATATTTTCCAGAAAAAGAGACTGAAGGGTCATTCTGATTGAAATTTGACCTTTGGTAGTTGATGATAATTGATTAACATGTTTATTTTTTTATGATCCCTGGGCAATCAATATTATACTTACAGAAACCCATTTCACTAGCAAATGACTCCATGAAAAAAGCAGCAATCACTGAAACCTGTGTAGCAGGGTTTGGTGATGTACCACAGAACTGTCTAATCCCTCAGGCACCTGATAGCCACTCATTTGTAGAGAAGACCCTTTTGCACTTGTGAGACACCCAAATCAAGTGGGCATGTAGGGCAGAGAATAGAGCTTAAGCCCATCAATACAGGCACAAATGAAAGTGAGCTGATGCCCGCAGGGACATCTCTCAACAAGTGGTATGCAGGAGTAGGTAGGTTAACTTCCAAGCCACCCCTACCTTTGGTGGTATCACTTTCAGGCAAGTTCCTTTCAGTTTCATATTGTATCCCCAGAAGGACTGAGTCCCATTTGCCCAAAGCAGTATTATACATTTGATTTTCTTTCCTCATTTCTTTGTCCCACTTTTGCATCCTGGGATTATCTTGCAAACAGTTATCTGCCCCCAAGTCCTTGCCGCAGCATCTGATTTTGGGAACACCCAAATTAAATTAACTTTCCATACTATTACAGCTTCAGATACTAAGTATTAAATAGATAATAGTACCCTATTCTGAATTTTGCAACTGCTCTTAATTTTACATATATGCTATTATTTGAATCCTATTGTGTACTTGATGGCACAAGCTGAGATAAAACAGGATGTAGGTAATTCTATTTTTAAAAGAATTATAAATGGATGTGCATATGAAGTATATAATTTAAAATTTTTCCATATTATGTCCCGGAGCCAGTTCATTGAGGATTTTTAATTCAGTGGGTGTAAAAATTCGATGCAGCTTTACTTCTACTATTTAACTGTCCTTCAACTGTGTCAAAACCCCTTTCCCATTGATCAAACACTACCTCTATGATATCTTAGCCATAACTCTCATAATATGTTGCATTCCTAGAAAGAATCATTTCATTTCAGAGAATTATTTCCTCCATATTAGGAGGGGAGGAATAATCTGTCTTCATGAACACTTGTAAAAGACTGGCAACATTTCTCCCTTCTGAATGTTCTCCCAAGATTGTCTGGGAGAGCAGGGAGGTGATGACTGAGGGGACTGTATGGGTGGCACTGTCCTGGCACCCTTCGTTTGGCAGGACTAAAGGCAAGAGGCTGGCTTCCACTGTTTTTGGCTCAATGTTGTTGGTGGCTCAATGAACTTAATGTGTGTCTTCAACCCTGGATCTTAAAATACCATCTACATCCTGTTGTGGTATATTCACTTAGTCTAACAGTGAATTAATTTGTACCTCCTTAGTTCACATCAACGAGCCTGTTATTAGGATGTGTCAGTTTGAGTTTTAGAGTTATTTATTTATTTATTTATTTTAGTTATTCGGTTAAAATAAACAATTTCTGTTGTGATGAAGAGTTTTTAATTCTTGGACCATGGGAGAATAAATTGAACCTTAGCAGATATTTCACAATTTGCAAAGCTGATTTCAAGTATGTGTTTCATGCTGTATTATGTTTCCGATAGTTTTCATTTTCCTCTCCACCCTCCACCACACATAGGTAGACATTATAGCAAAATTATGTGCAAAGCCTCCTTGCTCAATGTCACTATGAAGCTACATGGAGTTGATCAAGCACACGTAACCAGTCAAGTGTCAGAACATAACTTCAGGCTTCTAACTTTCAAGTCCATTATGCTATATAAGAAAAAGAGATTTGTCAAAAATGCAACATATAAGTCTTTACTTAATGGTACCAAAAGTCTTAGAGGTCATTGAAACAAAGTCTTATCAATAGCTGGAAATCTTTTGCGGCATAGTCTAAAGAACATGAAATCTCTTTATCACAAATGCAATATAAGATCCAGGGTAAATGATTTTTTACCTTATCTGTGAAATTGAGTTTACTGTTCATAATTATTTTGTGTATACCTCACATTGTGGTTATTAAAAAATCAGAGAAAGTATGTGACAAAAATAGGAGGGAGTTTGGGAAGATGGGTTAAAAAGGTGAAAAAGATTAAGAAGTACAAATTACCAGTTATAAAAGTAGTCATGGGAATGTAAAGTACAGCATGGGGAATATAGTCAATAATATTGTAATAATTATGCATGGTGTCAGATGGGTTCTAGACTTATTGGGGGGATCACTTCATGAGGTATATAAATGTCTAATCACTATGTTGTATGGTACATCTGAAATGAATGTAGTATTATATGCCAACTGTAATTGAAAATAAATTTTAAAAATAAAAATAATCATGAAATTAAAAAATAAATTAGACTGTAATTTATTTAGTAATATGTTTTTGTGTACATCACAGTTATATTCATTGGCACCACAGGATGGATTATTTAGAAACTGTTGATTTGTCTCTTTCCAGGGAACTTGGAGGAATAGTATTAATTGATAACCAACCAGATGTAAATCAGTTTTAAAATATCTAAATTCTCTATACTTCTTTTAATTTATGTAACAGATTTTAGAAGTCAAAAGACAAGGATACAAACTATCTACTGTATTTGCAAAATTAGTGAGGCAAATGACTGGAATTTTCCTCCAACACCATCTATATCTCTTGATCCTGGAAACATATAATTAGACTGACATCTTTCACTTGTTTCTGTCACTGTTAGAATTGAATGACAACCTTGAGTTTTTTAAATGTGGGGGAATTGCTCAAGCCTTTTTAGTTGGGACTTATCTTTAGCCAGTAATTTACTGATCAGTAGGTTTAAGGAGGGTCTTAGATTTTATGTAAGTGAATTTATATTTACCTTTCCCCAAAGGGTTCTATGAATTGGCTCAAAAAGCTATTTCCTACCTGGGGACTTGAATTCAAGATCCAGTTTTGGTAAGGACCCCTGTGTTCTCCTACACTGACTGCCAGGTTTGCAGCCTGAGCACCCGTATGTTCTGGAGTTTCTTGGGTGTCACCATAGTGTGATTATGAGAGGAATAGGAAATAAGTGCAGAAGGTAGGCATTTACTTGTGGCCTGTTTCCCATGGTAAACCATATTAAAAATGAGCACAGTATTTTTTAAGCCAACTCTACTGGTTGAACAGTGTGGGAGAGATATAAAAATATGACTGTGTGGAATAATCTCTCAATTCCGAGTCAGGCATTTTATTTAGCATATCATCTCAGCTTGAGACCTAGAAGAAATTATATGATTATAGCAAGAAAGCTTGTAGTTGTTGGTTGTTGTTTGTGCCCAGTGTAATTTAGGGTACTCTCCTGAAAATCTGTGCTTAAATCAAGTCATTCTAAATGTAATAGAGAAGTTTATTGTTAAAGTAAATTGAGTGTGAAGCTTTTTATAAATTGTATAATTGCTTAATTTGCATGCTCTAATTTTCCTTTTTCAAGTACATTTTATTGATTATGCTATTACAGTTTCCCATTTTTTCTCCCCTTTATCCCCCTCTGCCCTGCACCCTCCTCTCTCCAGCATTCCCCACCCCTTTCATTCATGTCCATGGGTCATACATGTAAGTTCTTTGGCTTCTCCATTTCCTGTACTATTTTTAACCTCCCCCTGTCTATTTTGTACCTACCATTTATGCTTCTTATTCCCTGTACCATTTCCCCCATTCTCCCTCTACGCCCTCCCAGTTGATAACCCTCCATGTGATCTCCATTTCTGTGATTCTGTTCCTGTTCTAGTTGTTTGCTTAGTTGCTTTTGTTTTTGCTTTTAGGTACAGTTTTTGATAGTTGTGAGTTTGTTGTCATTTTACTGTTCCTAGTTTTGATCTTCTTTTTCTTAGATAAGTCCCTTTAACATTTCATATAATAAGGACTTGGTGATGATGAATTCCATTAACTTGACTTTATCTGGGAAGCACTTAATATGCCCTTCCATTCTAAATGATAGCTTTGCTGGATAGAGTAATCTTGGATGTAGGTCTTTGCCTTTCATCACTTTGAATACTTCTTTCCAGCCCCTTCTTGCCTGTAAGGTTTCTTTTGAGAAATCAGCTGATAGTCTTATGGGAACTCCTTTGTGGGTAACTGTCTCCTTTTCTCTTGCTACTTTTAAGATTCATATATCAGATTTTCTTACGATTTTTTCATTTTTTAAAAAGATTTTATTTATTTTTAGAGAGAAGGGAGGAAGGGAGGGAGAAAGAGAGGGAGAGAAACATCAATGTGTGGTTGCTTCTCATGCACCCCCTACTGGGGACCTGGCCTACAACCCAGGCATGTGCCCTGACTGGGAATCGAACCAGCAACCCTTTGATTCATGGGCCAGTGCTCGATCCACTGAGCTACACCAGCCAAGGCAATTTTTTTCATTTTGAAATGCAATTTTAACTTAAGGTATATATATTATCACTTTTATTATTATGTCTGAATTAAGAAGAATTTCTCTTATATAAAGAATGGTCTGTTTTGTGAGTTACAGTGAAATAGTGCTCATAAATTCCTTGTTTTTAACAATAGATTCTCATTTTAGGACTATCTTGAAGGCTACTTACACTGAATTTATACACAACCAGCTTTATGGTAATGTTGAATGTCTGCTTCTTTTTAAAGAATTGCAACATCTTAAAAGTACAGTGCACTAAAATTTGCATTTTTAAGAAAATCAGACATTTTAATAGTTTCTTCAGGTAGAACTCATAAATGATCCTTTTTTAAAAAAACACATCTTTATTAAGGTATAATTTACATACCATAAAATTTATCAGTTTAAATTACATAATTTGATGAGTTTCGATCAATGAATATAGTTATTTAATCACCACAAGCAAGATATAGTTTCTGTTACTTCAAAAAGTTCTTCTTGCCAATTCCCTTCCCCAAACCTTTGCAAACTACTGATTTGTTTTCTTTCATTATAGTTTAGTCTTTTCTAAAATTTCATATATGTACACATAGTGTCATATTGTGTGTAATATTTTGTGTGTGGCTTCTTTCACTTTATATAATGCTTTTGAGATTTCATCCATATTGTTACTTGCATAGTTTGTTTTTTTTGTTGCTGAATGGTAGTCTGTGGTATTACAAGTTATTTACCCATTTACCAGTTGATGGACATTTTGGTTGTTTCCATTTTGGGGCTATTATGAATAAAACTGTTAATGATCATTTAGATACAAGTATTTGTGTGGACATATATTTTCATTTGGGCACAT
The DNA here is from genome assembly GCA_004026545.1 of Mormoops blainvillei. NCBI lineage: Eukaryota > Metazoa > Chordata > Mammalia > Chiroptera > Mormoopidae > Mormoops > Mormoops blainvillei. The sequence goes on from PVJD01010321.1 coordinate 35,917, forward strand.
AAATACCTATTAGTGGGATTCTGTGTCTTATGGTAACTATAAGGTTTGACATTAAGAGAAATAGCCAAATCGTTTTCCAAAGTAACTATACCATTATTTTTATTCCCAGCAGCAGTGAATGAGAATTCAGTTCCTAGCATTTAGTATGGCCAATTTTTTCAAATTTTAGCTATTTCTGTAGGTGTGGTTTTAATTTGCTTTAACCAGATTCATCCATAATGAATAATGGTGTTTAGCATGTTGTCACATGTTTATTGGCAATACGAACAGCTTTGGTTAAGCATTTGTCCAACCTTTTGGCTGCTTTTTTTAAAGTTGTTTTCTTATTAATAAGTTATAAGATTTTTTTACATGTTCTGGATACAAATTCTTTATCAGGTGGGTATTTTGCAAATATTTTTCTCCAGTGTAGTATGACTTTTCATTTTCTTAAGAGTATGTTTCTAAGGCTAGAAGCTTTTTTTTTCCATTTTGATGAGTTGCATTTTATCAATGTTTTTTCTTTTATGGTTGTTGCTTTTTGTGTTGTGAGAACTCTGCCCAACATAGGGTTACAAATATTTTCTCCTATATGTTCTAGAAGTGTTATAATTTTAGCACTTATATTTAGATCTATAACTCATCTTGAGTTAACTTTTATATATAATGTAATGTGAAGTTTGAAATTAATTTTTCCATAGGCATATCCAATTGTTCCAACACCATTTGTTTGAGACTATCCTTTTCCCATTGAATTACCTTAGAACATGTGTTGAAAATCAGTTGAGACAGAGAGAGAGAGAGGGAGAGAGAGAGAGGGGGAGAGATCTATTTCTGGACTTTCTGGGTCCCTAGAATATACATAAGGTAGTTTGTGAGCTGTGAAAACTTTGTTAATAACTCATCTTCACCACTACCACTATATTGTTTCTCTGGTCTTTATGCTAAATCTGTATCTCATATATATTTCTCACACTGAACATATGTAATATATTTTAATTATTTGTTTACATAGCTGTCTTTCCCAGTAAACTGTGAGCTCCTTGAGGGTAAGGACTGTGTCCTCTTCATCTGTGTTCTCATGTACTAACGCTAGGCACATAATAGGCATCCAATACATATTTGTTGAATCAAAACAAACAAAATATGGAAACGAGGTTAAAATGTTAAATATTTTACCTGCATAATTGTAATTGGTTTTATTTTTTTCAAAATCTAAGCAAATTTTCTCACTTTGTTATTTGTCTAGTATTGATACATAACACCAATGTAAACTTTTTTTCCTGGCATCATGGACAGTTTAATTTTGAGAAGCTGGTTAAAGTTTTCTCCTTGGAAGCTGTTCTTTGATCTAATAATAAAAACAAGTCATAACTATTAGTATATGACACTTACTGTACTAAATACTAAGATGTAGTGTTTCATGTGATATTTACAACAACCCTATGAGGCAGTTACTATCATGATCCTTTTTTTTTATAGGTGAGGGAACAGAACTAGGAAGGTAAGTAACTTACTCAAGATAACACCTGTGATCAGTGGCAGAGAGAATGCAGGTAGACCCAAATTTAAATGCCACACTATAATCATTACCTGGCTTCATACAAGGAAGTTAAGTTGTAAATTAACTTTCACCTGAATTAAGTGTTGGCAGTCCTCAGGATTTGAAATATAGCACAATATCCTTGATAAAAAGTAAAATGCTGAATTTATTGTTAACGTTTATACATGTAGTTATTTTCCCAGGCAAAGTTGATTATTTCACATATTTCTCAGTAAGTCATATAAAATGTCTTTTACATCCTCCTCAAGATACTACAGAAAGTGTTCTGATATGATATTGAACCTGACATTTCCCCTTTAGAAAGCCATCTCTTTGGTCATGAAAGCTATTTGTCCGAGTCTTGTTTCGAATACAACTGCTATAGGACCAAGCCCCTCCTAATCAGTCAATACCTCATTTATTACACTAGACTTTTATTAACAAACTGGAAGCAGGATATGCATCTTGTTAGAGAGTGGAGCATCTTGGGAAGGATGGGTTCTTGTAAGCAAAGAAAGCCTAAAAGTATTAATAGCTTATGTCTCATTTTTTCCCTACTGTTATGCAGGCCCAAAACCCACCCCTTTCCAAAGCCAATTTTTCTGATAGGTATGAGTTTCATACTATTTTTTTCCTAATCCCACGAATGGTACTTCTTACCATATCCCAAGACTGAAGAGTTCTTGTATGTAGCTCACCTTTTCAATATGCTATGGATCATTTTTGAGAATTTCTCACCACCTCTCTTCTTTACCTGACCAGTTTCTGAAATATGGCTTTGTGATAATGCACTCATTCCAGTAATTATGACAGTAATAAAGGGATATTAAAAGCTAACTTTAGCATTTGCCATCTGCTCTGCATCTCCTGTGACATTTATCTTCGTTAATACTCACAACAACTTCATGAAACAAGTTCTATTATCACCCTCATTTTATACATGAGAAATGTGAGGCTTAAATGGTTACATTCCTTGCTGAAGGTCACATATCCCGTAAGTGGTAGAGAGGCAGGGCATGAACCCAGTTTTAAGGGAGAAGTGAGTCCTCTTAACCACTATATCATAATGCCTCACAAAAACCCAAGAGCACCTCAGAAATGGATCTGGGACCAGTTTTTGAGCCAAATAAAAAGATAGCATTATAAAAAGCATAAATTTTATATCACACATTCTTGCTAATAAAGCACTATCATATCTTATTTGGATATGATTTGTATGCTGTTATTTTTCCCTATGGAGTTACATTTGCAGCTTAGCAGGAATGTTAGGAAGACGTTGGGGAATTTAGGAAGTGTCATCTTCAGGGATAAGAAGAGGAATCTGATAAAATGACCTTGGCGCGAGTGAGAAGATCAATTTCTTTGCACTTACTTTAATGGGTTTACCTCTACATTGCTTTGAGACAAATACGCCGGTAGTCAGCTTCTTGACTAAATGATAAGAGAGGAAACTTGAGAGGAAATAATTAAATTAAACTTATTTCTAACTTTTCTGATTCAGAATGGGTCAATTCATTTAGAAAGGTTTGTTTAGGACACTCTCATGTCCTCTGAACATTCACATAGTTCCACCTAAAGGTTAAAGAATAAAGTGATTGATCTCTGACAAGCCTTTCTAGGATTTAAAACAGAACAAAACCAAAAACTGCTATGAATTCAGAAGCCCCGTGTTCTAACCCTACCCTTGCATAGCCTACCTATGTAACTTGGAGCAAGAATATGTCTGAGCTTTTCTCCATCTATTAAAATGATGACTAGATAACAACAAAAGGCCCTTCTAGCTTTAAAACTCTTTGCGTTTGAATCTATTCTTAATGTTTTCTAAATTTAGCTAATCTTTATTTATAGTCGGTGCCTTACATTAATACTATTGCTGAAGAATACAATAGAACAGTGATTCTCAAACTTTTTGTCCTTCAGCCTTTTAAACATTACTGAGGACCTCAAAGAACTTTTATTTATGTGGGTTCTATGAACCAGTATTTACCTGATTAGGTATTAAAACTGAGGGCTTTTAAGAAAACGTAATACAAAAACATATGTTTCATTAGCTGTCAGAGTGATGGCATCGTTGCAGGTCATATAGCCTCTGGAAAATTCCACTGTACACATGTGAAGATGAGGGTAAAAAAGCAAATAAGATATTGGTATTTTTAGGAAAATAGCTTTGACCTCAGGGACTTGCTGAAAGGGTCTTGGGATGGTCCCTAGGAGTTTTTGGACACCGTTTTTAGAACTGCTGCTGTATATTTAATTTGTTAATGAATGAAAGCAGATTACCATTTAGATAGTCCCATTCACTCTTATCTGCCCCATATTCATTCCTGGTTCCTCCCTCAATTGTAGGTTAATGTATTCACAGGAATGGCCTTGTTTAAGAACTATTTTATAATGGTGCTATTCACTACAGTTGTTGGTTGGATCCAAGTGAGTAAGATACCTATACTCAAAGGAATTTCTTTAAAGCTTTATAATAATAACTGAAAGATTGATTAGGAAAAGGTGAGCATATGTTGTGGGATAAACAAAATAGTGTGCCCTAAATAATTTGAGAAAATTAGATATAACTAATTAAAAATAATATAGATTATCGTTCTAGAATTGACTTCCATTCATACTGGACTAAAATATCGGTGAAACCAGCACAGTGTAAGAGAAGTGTTTCTTCGGTTCATTAAAGATTTTCTTCTCCTTCGGTCATCTGGGTTCTAAGTCATCTATTAATCCTCTTCTGTGAACCCCCGAACCCCCACTGGATTGTTCACTTCTGCGTATAAAGGACTTTCTGTCAGTTTTAAAGGATTCTCATTCTTTCTAACTGTAATAGCTTAGAGTTCAAACTTGAAGTCCAGAGTTCTCTCCAACTGTAATTTTATTGTGCTAGCTATGTTGTTCCTAATATAATATTAGGCAAATTTGTTAATGTTTAAATTTAATGAAGTTCAGTGCCCTTCAAAATTACCCGCAGCCCTGACTGGTGTAGCTCAATGGATTGAGCGTCTATCTGTGAACCTAGGGGTCGCCAGTTCGATTCCCCAGTCAGGGCACATGCCTGGGTTGCAGGCCAGGTCCCCAGTAGGGGGTGAGTGAGAGGCAACCACACATTGATGTTTCTCTCCCTCTCTTTCTCTCCCTCCCTTCCCCTCTGTCAAAAAACAAAATAAATAAATAAATAAAACCTTTAAAAAATACCTACAGTGGGCCCTGGCTGATGTAGCTCAGTGGATTGAGCACGGGCCTGTGACTCAAAGGGTCGCTGGTTTGATTCCCAGTCAGAGCATATGCCTGGGTTACAGACCAGGTCCCCCGTAGGGGGCGCACAAGAGGCAACCACACATTGATGTTTCTCTCTCTCTCTCTCTCTCTCTCTCTCTCTCTCTCTTTCCCTTCTGCTCTCTCTAGAAATAAAAATACTAAAATCTTTTAAAAAATTACCTGTAGTGGATTACTGAAGAATGACTTCAGTCCTGTCACTCTAATTGGGTGGTAGAGATGTATAATGGTACATGTTGGCTTTTGTTGTAAAAGAGTAATTTGAGGTTGAATGCCGCAACTAACCCTTCTTTACTGCTGAGGCAGTGCTGTTAATTTTTCTGTCATATTATTATCCCTCCTTAGAAGATGATGTTGTTACTTTGCTCATAACTCCTGAACACTTACTATTTCTTTACAAGGAAGTCCAAAGGTTTCTTATTGTAAGCATGGGTAACTCTTTGCCTTGGAACATTTTCTGGCTATAGATGTGTGCTTTGGAGTATAGAGGTAGGAAAAAATGAAATTCCAGGGACTTAAAGCCTACAGAATCAGCTCCACCAAAGCTAGGTAAGAGTTTTTGGATAAATACCCCAGCTCCCTCAGTTTTAATTGAGGTAATTCTGAGGTATGTTATAATATCTCCAGTGGAACTGAGCCCTAGTTACCCATAGCAGAATCCAGCTCATTAATGTACCTTGCATGGTTTTCTTCCTTCCTGACTTACTGCTGGCCTTCTTTAGGATTACCCTTTGTTTACACTCAAATCCTTGTCTCAAAGTCAGTTTTGAGGGAATCCTGAACTAAGATGCACTGCCCAAAACCTGTGGTTTTAACATTTTAATGTTTCATGCCCACTTGTAGACTATCCACATCAATACTTGTTTCTCCATCTAGTACTAATGCTAATTTTTAATCCAGGGCTGGCCACTGTCCCATTGTAGTAGCTGGACCTTGCAGTCAATGGTGTCCTGGTAAATGTTTAACAACTAGCTTCCCCTCCAAGAAACCCCTCATTTACAGCTTTTATTACTGTGTTATACACACTTCCACCATGGCTGATTTCAAGCTACCAATATGATGTCACTGATTGTGAGGTTGAGGAGAAATGTGTACAATTGACTGTCGTGAGCCCTTATAAGCTTACCACTGCTTACTGGGGTAAACTGTCACCAAATGAAGGGCTGCAGAGATGAGTGTTTGACAAGACTTTTGAATGCCGGAGCATAAATATCATTTATTCATATTTCTTCATGTTGTAGATGAGGACTCTGAAGGGAGTTCAAGGGAGAGGAAGGGATCTGTCTATCATCTAAAATAGGTAGTTAGGGAGACCAAAAATTTTTTCTTCATGGTTCTTGCCCATTGATACAGATGACAAGGAGCAGAGTTTAGGTCATAAGGAACAACAAATCGGATCTGGTTTTCTAAGTTCAGTGATAAGTTGAAATGTGTGTTGAGAGTATAGGATCAACTAAGAGATTGGGTTAGAGCAATGAAAATGTGGCCAGTACTCTACTAGGTTGCTTTTCAATTTTTCCTTTCACTCCTCAGTAAATACTCATTAATTATTTCCGATATGCCTGAAATGGTGTTAGGTATTGGGGATTCAACACTGAACAAAACAGTTTCTGTCCTCATCCAATTTATATACTAGTGACAATAAAGATGCTAAACAATTAAATGCAAGGATGATAAGTATTCAGAAAAGAGAAGATCAGGGCCCTATATAGTAATAGAGACCTAACCTAGCCTGGAACTTTGGAGAAGGAGAATTCTAGGGAGAGCAAACAGACCTGCAGCTCAGAAACACTGATTTGCAGAGGTAGCTTGAGGGTGGGAAAACAGTTCTGGAAGTGTAACAAGATAGAGAAAATTAAAAGAACTCTCAGAGAGAAATTACTGTATATGATTATAAGGAATATTTACTTTGCTACTTGGTGTGAGGTAGTTTTGGGGAGTGAGAGATAAGATAAGGAGTTGCTGAATCAGTTTAACCTGGGAAGGAGCATGCTTTAGTTTATGCTTTGAAAAAGATCACCAAGACTATGGAGTAGAAAAAGAACCAAGCTTTGAAAAAACCAGAAAAGTTACTCTGGTACTAGTGGCCCACAAATATCTGGTGGGTAATCACCTTAATAAATCAATAATACTCCAGTGGTTTGGCTTGGCAATCAGATAGGTAGATATGATATAAATATTATCTATAATATTTTAATTTTATTTATACTTGCCAATATAGTTTCTAATCTTTATATTACCCTGGTAGTTACCTGGCTATAGAACATAGTAATGGATCTTAATACATAAAAACAGTAAAGATGCCAGCCACTGTTCTAAATACTTTACAAATATTAACTCATTTAATGTGCACAACAAACCTGTGATATAGGTTCTATACTTATCCTTATTTTAATAAACTAAAGCATAGAGAAGTATAATTGATACAAGGTGACGTAGATAATGAGTGCTAGAGCTAGGATTCAAACTCAAGCTGTTTCACTCCAATGTCTGAGTATTCTCTGCTATGCCATATCACTTTTTGTAGTATATCACCTATATAGGCAATTAGTTGTAACAAGCTAAGCAGTTGTTTTCCCTTATTAAAATTCTCTTCAGCTATGTGATTTGCCAGTGAGATTATATTTGTTTCATAATTTTGTTCCTCAGAATAATTGAACTTCTCATTTAGATAACCAGAGTCCAAAAGTTACAGATTCTTTTTCCTTTCTTATTTACCCAACAAACACATATGTTTGTTTACTTATCACATATATATGTGATACTTAGTATGTAGCAGTCGCTGTTTTAAATTTTCAAAAATAGTAACTCTTTACAGCCCAAAGAGGTATATGCTGTCATCTCTATTTTACAAGTGAGAAAACTGAAGCACCAAGTGTTTAAATAATAAGCCCAACGTCACACAGCTAATAAAGTAATTGAGAATCAAATGCAGGCAAATCTGGTTTGAAGACCTTAATTTGAACCTCTAGACTGCACTCTTTGTTATTTGAAACAGTCCACCTTAGTCCCCTAAAATTCTAATCGTTGAATGATGAGAATGGGTGTTTTACCTTTCTAGACTAAATACTTTTTAGTTCTTTTAATCTTTCCTGATAGTACAATTTGGCATTTAAGTGCACCAGCTATTGTGACAACACCTGGAATTTCAGTTTGTGATAGGAAATACCACATTGAGGAAGTGAAAGCAGTGCAGTATTCTCAACTTTCCACATAAGCTACTTGAAGGTTATTTCTATAGTGTATAGATTCTTAAATCTCCCAGAGACCCCAGAATGGGAGAGCTATCATAAATGCTCCATAATTTGCTTCTTGAGTGATTGATATGTCTTTGATTTCCATATTAGAACTAATATACTGAAGGCCTGCCTAATTTTAGCTCTCATCACATTAACAACAATAACAACAAAAACCTCTATATTTCATTATTAGTTATATCTAAATATGAATTGCAATATGACTTTTGTTAAAATTCTTATTCTCAAGTATATATATGCTAAAGAACAGAAATCATCTTTTAAAAATTTTGTATTTAACTTCTGTATGGGGCTATAATAGCTTATACTTTAAAAACAATCACTCAGCATTAATGTCATCCATCAAATTAGCTCATTGCCATTACTATTTCTCAAATAAATACTTGAAACAAGTGTAAAGCTGCACCATGAATTTCTATGTCTTGATGGGCTCAGATAGTAAGAGTATTATTTTAATTTTAAATAACATTTGTAGTTTTGGAAACATTTTCAGATGCATAATCTCTTTTGACCTTTTCTGACTTTCTATACTGCTTTCACTTCATTGATGATGTATTTCCTATCTCAAACTGAAACTCCAGGCACTGTCAGAATAACCAGAGGACATGACGTAGGGTTGTAATGTAAATACGTCAGCCCTTTAAATGCTATTGTAAGGGATAGTATGACTCACAGTACACATTTTATTTTTATAGGTGACTAATGCTTCACAGATGTGTGATTGTTCTGTATTACCATTACAAAGAATGACACTGCCCCAGTTTCCTGGATTTAATCCATTCTTTACCTCCCCATACTTCCCTTGACCATGAAAAAATCTACCCAGACTGCATAACTGTATTTACTACCTAGTTTCCTAAAATGTCCTCCTGTCTGGGCTTTGCTTCTCTTCTGGTTGTTGCTCAACTATCCAATGGAAAACATGGACCTCTTGAGTTGAAGGAACATTCAGATCCTTTTGGGAAAGGCACCCAACCAATATCTCCTGAGGCATTTAATTATTTAGTAAACATTATTGGGAGCCCAGGAAATTCTTGGCATTGTGCTTGGCATTAAGTAGGCAAAGTGAAAACCTATTGACCCAAACTCAAAGGGCACATGGTCTTTGAAAGTATGTGATACTAGAGTGAAATTAATTGAAATTGATTGTGGATGTTCTAATCAGCTGTCTTTATATAAGCTGAGGAGTAAGATAATTAATAGTTATTGAACACTTAATATAAATTACAAGATTTGTATGTATTGTCGTATTTAATTCTTCCCCAATTTGTCAGGGAAGTATAAGTATGACAGTTTTACACATGAGGAAACTTAGAATCAGAAAGGTTAAATGATATACTTAAAGTTACAGAGTTGGCAGTGCTGAGTTTGAATACAGGTTTAGTCTGAAGTTCAGCCTGACATATCGGACATGTCCGATCCCAATGTCTGGGCTCTGTGGACTGCACCACTACATAGTCTGCCTCATGTATCTCTATCATTACAGCTTGGCTTTTCACATTGAAAAAAATATCCTAGTGAGAAAAAGAGAAAGGAAGGAGAAAAACCAAGCAAATAAAAAAAATAAGTAAATTAGAGCAGCAATGGGGGAGCTTAAAAAGTATGGAAATTTAGACTGATGTAACAAATGTTACCTTGTACCATGGGTTAGCATATAATATCTTATGAACTGCTATGTGCTAGGACGCAAGCTGGGAAAATGCATAGCTCTAAAAGTTTAAACTATTTATTTTTTAAACATTTTATTTAGTTAGTTTTAGTTTTAGTTTTATGCTGTTACAATTGTTCCCACTTTTTCTCCCTTTCCCTACCTCCACTCACCCCACCCTTTACCCTCCCCAAGCCAATCCCCATATTGTTGTCCATGTCCATGGGTTCTACATTAATGTTCTTTGGTTATCACCTTCACCATCTTTCATCCCGTACCCCCCTCCTTTCTGGCAGCTGTCAGTCTGTTTTATGTATCTAAGCTTCTGTTACTATTTTCTTCATTGCTTTATTGTATTCATATAAGTGAGATCATGTGCTATTGTTCTTTCACCGACAGGCTTAATTCAGTGAATATAATTTTCTCCAGGTCCATCCATGTTGTTGCAAAATGTAAGAGTTTTTCTGTTTTACTGCTGCGTGGTATTCCATTATGTAAATGTACCATAGCTTTTTTATCCACTTATGTACTGATGGTTACTTAGGCTGTTTCCAAGCCTTAGCTATGGTAAATAGCGCTGCTATAAATATAGAGGTGCATATATTTTTTGTATTGATGTTCTGGGATCCTTGGGGTTTACTTCCAGAAGTGGAATCACTGGTTCAAAAGGGCATTCCATTGTGAATTTTTTACGGATACTCCATACTGCTTCCCACAGTGGCTGCGCCAGTCTGCATTCCCACCAACAGTGCACTAGGGTTCCCTTTTCTCCACGTCCTCACCAGCACTTGTTTGTTGATTTATTGATGGTAGACATTCTGACAGGTGTAAGGTGACATGTCATTGAGGTTTTAATTTGCATTTCTCTGATGATTCATGATTAGCGATGTTGAGCATTTATTTGTATGTCTACTGGCCCTCTGTATGTCCTCTTTGGAGAACTGTCTATTCAGTTCTTTTGCCTATTTCTTAATTAGTTTGTCATCCTGGTGTTGAGTTGTACCTAAAGCAATCTATACATTCAATGTAATTCCTATTAAAATACTAATGGCATACTTCACAGAACTAGAAATAATCTTCCAAAAATTTATATGGAACCAAAGAATTCCCCAAATAGCCTCAGCAATCTTGTGAAAGAAGAACAAAGCTGGAGGTATCATGACTCCTGATATCCAACTATACTGTAAGGCCACTGCAATAAAAACAGGCTGGTACTGATACAAGAACAGACATATAGATCAAAGGAACAGAACAGAGAGCCCAGGAATAAACCCACACCGGTATGAGCAATTGGTATTTGGCAAAGGCGGCAAGAGCATACAATGGAGCAGAGATAGCCTCTTCAATAAGTGGTGTTGGGAAAACTGGACTGGTAAATGCAAAAATATGAAACTAGGCCACCAACTTACACCATACACAAAAATAAACTCAAAATGGATAAAAGGCTTAAATGTAAGTCATGAAACCATAAAAATCATAAAAGAAAACATTTGTAGTGAAATTTATGTATACACCCATGAAACCACTCCCACAAACATGCCATCCAGTTTCCTAGGGGTCCATGCCATCCCTCCCTCCACCCCTGTTCTCACAACAACGATCTCCTTTCTACTTCTATGGATTAGTTTGCCTTTTCTAGAATTTCATATAAACGGAATTATACAGCATGTAGAATTTTGTGTCTGGGTTCTTTTACTCCACAAAATGATTCTGAAATGTACTCATACTGTGCTTATCAATAATTTGTTCCCTTTTATTGCTGAGCAGTACTTCATTGTGTAGGCATTCCACAATTTCTTCATCCATTTACTTGTTGATGGGCATTCAGCTTTGTTTTCAGTTTGGGGAAATTATAAATAAAAGTGGTATGAACATTCACGTACAGGTCTTTTTGGGTCATATATTTTTATTTCTCTTGGGAAAATACGTAGGAATACAATGCCTGACCAGTGTGATACCTATCTTTCTTTTTAAGAAGCTGGCTAAGGTTTTCCAGAGTGGTTTCACCATTTAATTTTCCCGTCAGCAATATATAAGACTTCCATTGTTTCTATATTCTGTCCAACACATGATGTTTTGTTGCTATTGACTTTTTATTGTAGTCATCCTAGTGGTCATGTACTGGTATCTCATTGTAGTTTAATTTGCATTTCCCTAAAATGCTGGATATATTTTAAAGATGTTGGATATCTTTTCTTGTGCTTATTGGCCATTTATATATCTTCTTTTATGAGGTGCCTGTTCAAATTTTTTGTCCATTTTCCAGATGGAGGTCAGATTAATAGATAAGGATAAAGATAAGGATAAGGATAAAGATAAGGGAGAGAAAGAAGTGACAGATGACACCCAAGTTTTTGTACTGTAGTAGATTACTTAACATCTGTTACTGCTAGACTGTGAACTCAATGAGGGTAGGGACTTTCTGCCTAAGTCAATGCTCTATCCTCAGCACCTTGCATAGAGGGTAGCATATAGCAGGTACTCAGGGAATATTTGTCAAAGGATGAAAGGAAGCGAGGGAGGGAAAACAATCTGATAAGGCGTATGCCACATTCAATATGTTAAGGGACTAATATGAGAAGAAAATCCAGGGGGAAATAAATAATAATAATACCTGGTGTGTATTGAGGACTTACTATGTTTAGGCATTGCTATATACTCCTACGTGCATTACATAATTTAATCTCTATAACAGGCCTCTGAGTCAGATATTATTCTTATTTTACAGATGCAAAAACTGAAAATTAGGGAAGTTAATGAACCTGAATAAAGTGACTTTTAGTAGGTGGCAGAATTAGAATGATGTTAGTTTGGGTTGAGTTTTGGGACAAACAACTGCAGCTCCAAGAGAAAAGACTGAGCTCCAGATATAGATTTTGGAATCATGGATAAAAATCACCAAAACATGTGAATTGAAGTGTTTTCTCAAGAAAAGAAATTACAGAATGAAAATAGAGGTTCATGAGAACAGGATCCTTGAAAGGAAGCTGAGATGTACTGAGGAAAGATGTATGTATATAGGAGGGAGCACAAAAGAGATGTCCCAAAAACTGAGGGGCCAAGAGGGTTGAAGAAGGAGAGAGAGTGGCCCATTTTCTTACAGGCTGGAGAGAAGTCTTCAGGATAAAGACCAATTGGGTGGCCCATATTTGTAATGGACTTAGCAACTAGAAAGTTACTGGGTCCTTGGCAGAAGCATTTGCATGAGGTGGTGGAGGCAGAGTCAGATTACAAGGCACCAAGGAGTGAATAGAAGATGCAATGATAGGAGGTGAAAACTTTTGTTCATAAGGATGAAAAGATAAGGTGGTACCCAGAGATGGGACTTTGGGTTGTGAATGTTGTTGCTTTAAGAAGGAAAATATTTGAGCATGCTTGTGAAAGGAAGGTTATGATGGTGGAGGGGGTTGTGAAATGTTAGGGTTGGCTAGTGAAAATCTTGACAATAGATTTTGTTGTCTAGAGTAATGCTGGTTATTGTGGTCAGCAGACCCATGCCAGTCCATCAGCTTTGAGTTACTAGCCTGAGACAAGATAAATATGGAAATGTAAAGTAAACATTTTGAAAATTTATAGCTATTTGATGTCATTTGATACCTATTGACTAAATATTTGAAAACCAGGAGCTTGTATTTTGTGTGTCATTCTTTAGTCATTGTTTTTCTAATGAATTCCCTCTTATGTTTCACAAAAACATAAAACAAACAAAAATATTGCTCCTCAATGGATCAGATATGTTTTTAAATTGTTTGAGAATGCATCATAATTTGAGAACCACAATTAAAAAAATTAAACAGTGAGAGAATGAAAAAAACAGGCATGTTAGCATTTAGGAGACTTGGTTGAAAGGTATATGGGAATTGTTTCTACTTAATTTTTTTCTGTAAATCTGAAATTACTTCAAAATAAAACATTTAAAAAATCTTTGACCAATGAATGAGGATAACATATGACAATCCTTCCATTGAAGTTGACAGGGAAAGAAGTATGAGTGTAGATTTAGTTGTACCTCTGTCTGGGACTTGGGTGAAGTCTCTGTTCTCTCTGTGGAGTAGGAGGTGAGTGCTTTTGCTGAAAGGGAGTGTCTTCGCTTTGTATCCCCCAAAGCTGACCCTGGTACAGAGTTTGTGTGCAGGTAGTTTATTTGGAAGTTAACTCCAAGAATTATCATTAGAGTAATTAAGAAAATGAGGCAGGGAAGAGAAATAAGCCGATAAACTGTACAATATGGAACTGGTTTCTGCCATGGGCAACAGGACTCAATCCTGATGGGAAACACTAGGAAACAGTGCAGAACATACATCAGAATTATCCCATCTCAGGGCCAAGAGAACTGAAATACTCTCTAACTCCCATATAACATTGGGAGTTGGAGGATAAATCAATTGCTCTCAGGGGGAGTTAACTTCCCTGGATTTCCAGCCTTCCCCAGGGCAACTGAAAGGAAGGCGTCCAGCTGAAAACTATAGTTGCTTGAAGCCGGCACACACTGAAATGGTTGCACTGATGGCTTATCTGCAGGCACTAACATCTGCCTTGATGAGGTAATAAGTGAGGAAAAATATGGTTTGAATAAAGTGATGGAAAAAAATGATGCTAGGGGGAATGGGCAAAGGAATCAACTAGGGAACATGAGATTGATTGCCATGATTGCTATGCAAGCTTGGCAACTTGGAAACGGTTGGTATCCATTGACTATTGTAGTATCAGTCTTCCCATGGCCATAATAGTGAGTCGTGAAGCTGCCCAAGTGTCCATCTGTAGATAAGTGGATAAAACAGCTATGGGACAGTTACACAGTGAAATACTACTTGGCTGTAAAAAATTTTACCCTTTGCGACAATATGAATGGGCCCTGGATTATGCTAAGCAAAATAAGCCAGTCAGAGAAAGACCAATACCATATGATTTCTCTCATATATGGAATCTAATGAACAAACTGAACTAATAAGCAAAATAGAGTCAGACTCATAGATGGAGGGGATCGGGGCATTAGGAATGGAGCAAAAAAAAGAAAGAACTCATAGATATGAACAAAAGTGTGATGATTGTGGGGAAGAGGGGGTGGGTGGAGGTGGAAGAGGGTATGGGGGAAAATGGTAATGGAAAAAATACAATAAAAATGAACTATTAAAATAAAATTATACATGGGAAAAGAAAGAAAGAAAGAAAGAAAGAAAGAAAGAAAGAAAGAAAGAAAGAAAGAAAGAGAGAGAGAAAGGCAGCCAGTCAAAATGGCAGAGGAGTGAACGGAAATCACAGTGACCTCCTCCCAGGGCCAATCTGGAATTACAACTAAATTATGGAGAAATCACCTGGAACAATCAACTGAACAACAGCGAGAGAGAAGCCTTATAACCTCAGACAGACAGAAGAATTGGTTTCAGCACAACCTGACTGGTAAGGAGTGCAGCGGACACTCAAGAAGGCTGGCTGGGCACCCTCAGGTGTCAGCAGCAGAGGGATATTTAAGTGGCCAGTTGGATCCCCCTAAGAAGAGTGGGGTGTAAACCATAAGCAGTGATCCCCAGCCTACAGCACCAGAGCCCAAAAAGTACACAGATAACAGCCAGCTGCAAAAAATGGCAGGGCTGCTCTCTGCCAGAGACGGGCGGTTGGAGACTGAAACAGCCATTTAAAGGGCCAACGCATAAATTTTCATTTGCAGCCACTTACCCTGGGCTCCAGCAAAGGTGGGGGGACACCCCAATGTTCATAGCAGCACAATTTACAATAGCCAAGAATTGGAAGCAACCTAAGTGCCCAACAGTAAATGAGTGGATCAAAAAACTATGGTACATTTACACAATGGAATACTATGCAGCAGAAAGGAAAAAAGAGCTACTACCCTTTGCAACAGCATGGATGGAACTGGAGAGCATTATGCTGAGTGAAATAAACCAGGTGTTGAAAGAGATACCATATGACCTCACCTATAAGTGGAACCTAATCAACAAAATAAATAAGCAAGCAAAATATAACTAGCAACATTGAAATAAAAAATAACTGACGGTAACCAGGGGGAGGAGGGAGGGGGATAATGGGAAAAGGAGAGGAAGGGTCATCAAGGAACATGCATAAAGGACCCATCAACAAAGACAAATGGGGGTAGGATTGAAGGTGGGAGGTGGGGATGGGTGGGGCTGGGGAAAGTGGGGGCGGGAAAATGATCAAAAAAATAGGGGAGGCTAAGAATAGTATAGGAAATTGAGAAGCCAAATAACTGATACGTACAACTCATAAACATGAACTAAGAGGTATGGGGATGATGGGATGGGGTGCACGGCAGAAGAGATAAAGGGGAAAAAAATGGGACAACTGTAATAGCATAATCAATAAAATATACAAACAAAAAACCAGAAAAAAGAAAAAGTGTAAAAACGGTGACACATATAGTGCTCACGGGTACAACCACTTTGGAGAACAGTTTGACAGTATCTAGTAAAACTGGACACGTACCTGCTCTATGGTCACACAGTTCCACTTCTAAAGACATAGAGAACCCCTTGGACAGAGGCACAAGAATATACACCACAGTGTGGTTTTTAATGATGGAAATTGAGAAGATTCTCAATTTTCTTCAATTGGGAAAGACTAAATTCACTGTGATGTATGTATACAATGAAATAAACTTAAACTAATCTAATGTATTAGCATGAATTAAGAAAAAATGTTGAATGAAGCAGCAAGTTGCAGAAAAACAAATACTATATTTTTTACATAAATCATTAAGACAGTACAGTGCTACATATTACTAAAGTATAAAAACATGGAAGGAAAAGATACATGCCAACCTCAGAAAAGCGGTTCCCACATAGCAGGGGGAAAAGAGAAAAAACAGGATTGAGACCAAAGGAACAGAGAAGAGCTACCATGTATAAACAACCTAAAAAAAAAAAAGCCCCTCTCTGAAGCCCAGTTGAGCATGATTTCCTTTAAATTTTCTAAGGAAATTATATTATTTCTTTTCTTAAGCCAAAATTAATCCATGTTTCACGTAAACAATTATAAAATGTAGACAAGTATAAACAGGAAAATCTAAATCACCCGTAGTCCCTCCATATGGAAATAACTAATAGCATATTCGTATATTATCTTCTAGAGAGTGCCATTGAAGCCCAAATATGAGAAAAACTTTATTTAAAAAAAGCGAAAAGAAACTTCAAAGAAATAATGTTTTACCTGTGTCTGGGAGGATTTTGAGGAAATTTGCTGGCCATAAAAGGGTAGAAGGTGAGCTAAAGATGGAGGTATAAGAGAATAAGGAAAGATACATTTTAAAGTTGAGATCATATAGTTCATTTCATTTTATATCCTGGTACTTTACTTAACATATTATTTAACAATATATTATGGCACAATTTTAAGTGAATTTTTTCCATATAATAAATATTTTATGTCTCTTGCTTCTAGCAAAGATCAAATTGGATATTTTGGAAGCTACTTTCTGATGCAGCCTGCCACAACAGTCTGTAATCACCAATCAAAGTAACAGTTCCTGAGCATTGGGCTTGCTGGCTTCCCTGCTGACTCAGGCCCTAGAGGTCAGCAACTGTGATTGCCTGAATAGTTACTTTCCCCCATTTTAAAAAATTCTGACATTTTGATATATATTTCAATTTTTCGGTTGTTGCAATTAAAGATCTTTCTAGAACAAAAATTAGACTTAGAATTCCCTAGGCCTCAGAAAGTTAACAGCAAGTACTTTTTCAGCTTTGGTGAGAAATAATTGTCATACATAACTGTATAACTTTATGATGCACAGCATGATGATTTGATTTAATATATTGTGAAATGATTACCACAATAGGTTTAGCTAACATTCATTATGCAAGTTTTGGTTTTTTTTTTTAATCCTCCCATGAGGCTATGTTTATTAATTTGAGAGAGAGAAGAAGGGGAAAAGGGGGCAAGGAAGAAAGAAACACTGATGTGAGAGAAACATCCATTGATTGCTTCCCCTACACGCCCTGACTGGGGATCAAACTCACAACCTAGGTGTGCACCCTGACCGAGAATCAAACTCATGCATGACAGTTTGAAATTACATCTATTTTACTATTTGTTTAACATCCATCTTTGTCACGAGACTGGATTCTCTATAAGAATGAGGTAAATGTCTATTTTGTTTAACATTGAACATCCAGCATCTAACTCGGGGCCTGATGTCAGGCAAGCTGCACAATAAACATTTGTTCAATAAAGGAAGGAAAAGTGGGCTGGAGGTAAGGAGAAAGGAAAATACTTTATAAGGAAAGTATATAAAGTACATTTCAGAGTGTAGAAGATGCTGTCCATGTTCTGCCCATACCTCCATAGCCTGTACCATTTATGTACATAATTGCCCTGTGTTTCAAACATTATTACCTGAGCTTCTTTTTGGGAGGTCCTTTATCAGGCTGTCAGAGCCCACTCTGCCCATTGGCATGATCATCCAGAATGCTGGGGCATTACCTTCCCCTAGCAAGTATGTTTTCTAAAGTCCTTCAGTTATATTAAGCTGATTGATAAGGAACACTTTACTTGCTTCCCTTCCATGTTCAAATTTCTCACTTACCTACTAGAGTTTCCAGGGGATTCCTCCTGTGGTAGGCCGAATAATGGCCTCCAAAGATAACCAGATGCAAATCCCTTCCACCTGCTAATGTTGCCTTAAATGTCGGAAGAGAATTTACATATAAGATGAAGTTAAGGATCTTGAGATAGGAGATTATTCTGCATTATCTGATAGAGCCTAAGTGCAAACCCACATGTGCTGTAAGAGGTAGGCAGAGATCAATGTGACACAGAAGAAGGAAATTTGACCACTGGAGCAAGATGCCTCACTGCTGGCTCTGAAGTTGAAAGAAGTCAGCACAGATGAGGAATGCACCTCTGGGAGCTGGAAAAAACCAGGAAACCCATTCTCCTCTAGAGCCTCCCTGTTGGCAAGTTGTTTTCAGCCCAGTGAAAGTGACTTGGACTTCTTATCTCCAGAGCTGTATAAAACTAACTACGTGTTGTTTTAAGCCACCAAATGTGTAGCAATGCATCATAACAGCCATAGGAATCTACTACAGATTTTGATCCCAGGAACTGGGTTGCTGCCATAACAGACATCTAAAAATGTGGAAGTGGCTT
>PVJD01010322.1:0-54677 GCA_004026545.1 Mormoops blainvillei
CAAGAAAGGAGACAGCTGCTCGTAGCCCGTGGGCCAGGCAGCCACAGTCATGGAGGCTAGGGCCTGGGTGCTGTGGGCCATTCCCCCAGTGGGTGGCTGGGTGGTGGGCCAGGCTCCTGGGGGAAGCTGGGGACACTCTCATCCCATGTACACACCCAGAACAGGATCCAGAGACTCAGAGAACGGGGGCGTTAGAGGCGGGTCCTCAGCATGAGACCATCTCTCCCCTCCCTGGCAAGAACACAGGGGTAGGGGAGGCAGTGCGGCTCAGACGTGTGCGTAGAGCCCTATGGAACCGGACTGACAGCCAGCCTGCCCCAGTTCCTTCCCTTAAGAGGACCCTAGCTCATGGGGACCAGGGCAGGGCCCATGTCAGGACTGGACTGTGGGTGGGGGCACAGGTGCTTTGGAAGCAAATAGGCCCATTTGGTGGACCCATAGCCAAATAGACCAGAGGAGGGAGCCTTTGGGCCACCTGAGTTCCCTTCTGGCCCCAGCTCTTCCAGCCCCCAGGCTCTTGGCCTCCTCTCAAGCGTCCTGCAGAGAAGCTCTGGGGGACAAGGCTGCCCCCTCCCCACCAAGTGCCATGCACAGGGGACCAGCGTCCAGGGAGGGGCCTTCCAGGCTTAGGACCCGAGTCGAGCTTTTCAGGGACGTCCCCTGAGGGGCTGTGGGGACGCTGGAGCCCAGTGGCCTGTTGCGGTCTGACCGCTGTTGCGGGAAACATCATGACTTGCGCAGGTCGCTTTTCTTCTCCGTGCCTTGCTTTCCCCTGCTGGAAGTAGCGTCTGCACTAGCTCCGCCTCACAGGGCTGTCGTGAGGACTGGAGATATCGCAGCACATAAGAGCCTTGGAAGGCTGCCTGCTCCAGCGTAAAGCTAACTACGAGTATTGTATTATTAATATCATTATTCTTGTTAACAGCTGAAGAGATTTGTCCAGATCGTACCTCCCTGGGCTACCAGGAGGAACATTCTCATTTTATCAGTGACCTGGAAGGAAGTTTGGTCTGAACTGTTGCCTCCCTGAGGGCTGGAGGACAGGCCAAACGAAGATGCCAGAGGTCTGGCTTAGGCCAGCTGGGCGGCTGACACCCAGCACCCAACCCTTTTTGACCTTCAGTTCTGAGTGACCCTCTAAGAATGGGCGGGGTTACACTAACTGAAGAGCTCAGGCCTCGGGGCTGACCAGTCCTGTCTGCCAGCATCATCATTCTAAGGCTGACCTCCCCCTCCAGAGCCCCTAGAAGAAAGGAAACCCCACCTCTGCACAGATGCCAGAGGACCCGCTACCCCCTTATCACCTTGGAACCAGCTTGAGCGGAAAAGTCTCATTCCTGTGCTGACTGGCAGCCCTGGAAACATATCCCCACACTTACCTCTTGGACCCTCCTGATAGCCCCTCTTCCTTCTGCAATTCCTTTACACGTCCCCTTCCCAAAACCGCTGTCACACTTCCATCCCCAAGTCCCCTACACCTCACTGAGCTCAGGATTTTGATTCACCCCTCATTTTGAAAAGGAAGTCTTAGTTCTTTCTAGCCTTTCCTGCCCCCCCACACACATTCCCTCCACATCCACTGTGTTCTTGATGTAAGGATGTCTTAGTGGTTAGAGCCACATTATGAGTTAAACTGCAATACGCCTACAAGCTAAGCCATAAGGTATATTATGATGATCTTCTCTTCACTGACCAACTTTTTGTGTTCCCCGGAGTTAAGGATTGCCTTGGTTTTCCATTGCGGTCCATCTGCCATTTACGGAAGTCAACATTTTAGAATTCAACATTTTCTTTTCAGCTCTCTCCACTCAGGGTGCCGCCCAAACCAATCTACTGAAACTCCTTTGATCAAGGTCATGAATTACCTCCATCTTGCCAAATTCGGAGATCATGTTTATGTTCTCATTTTACGTAATCTGCTCGCAGCGTCCTACATGTTTGAGCACACGCAGAGTCGATCTTGGGTCACGGTAACATACATGAGCCACCAGTCAATGCATAAAGAGATGGAATAACGAATCCATGTTTTTGTCTCAAAAAAACTAATAAATATAAATTTTTTAAAAAGAAAAAAATTTGAGCCGTAGCCGGACAGGTATGAAGCTCAGGTGAATCCGTACACAGGGTAAGAAAGGGAAAAAAAATCCCTCAGGTCTTAGTCAAGCAGGAGGAGCTAAATGTGACAGAATTCTTCTGTCAGATCTTCAGATGGGGTTACCTGAAGCTTAAAAGAAATCAGAAATAAAAAGTCCTCATAAAAATTCTTATTGCTAAAACAAAGAATGAAATGAAAAGCAAACTAAACACAAAAAAGTGTTTGACAGACTCTTTTCTAAGTAAAAGCCTGTATGTACTTCGTCGGTGTGGGTGATTTCACACCTCGGGACTCATTTCCAGCTCTGGGTCCCAGGAGACCGACCTGGTGTACCCATGGGGACAACTGGCTGCTGCCCTCAAGGACAGACGTTGCCCCCTTTGCTGGGCTGCGGAGAAGCCAGGGGATGTCACGCCGTATCTCCCACGAAGCATCAACACAAAGGAGCAAAAGATACCACTGGGCTGGGGGAGCAAAGCAAAAGTCAGAGGAGAGCCAGGAAGCTTCGTGGGCCTGGGGACCCGAAGGGCGGGCTGCAGCGGCCGAGGTGGAGCACACAGTAGGTGGCCCTGCTGGGAGCTCGCCCCTCGCCGGCGGCGCCTGTGAGCCCGGGACAGGGCAGAGCTGCGCCCTGGCTGCTGAGGGTCGGGAGCGGCGCGTCCCCGTCACTTGTCGCCATTAGCGCCGTCCTCGGGGAGGCGGCCGCGCTCGGGTCAGAGAAATGGGCACACAGCCTGGGCGCTGCGGTTCTCGGGGCCAGGCGGGCTGGGAGCCCGGTGATCGCCCTGGGCTGCGCCCGGGGACACTACCTGCGCCCGATGGCCAGGGCCTCAACCCGCACACCAGGAGCCTCACGTGCCCTGAGGGCGAGCGGACATGGAGACCACCGCGCAGTGGAGTGTTCCAGGTGTATTCAACAGGAGGCTGTAGTTTTGGGGCGGAAGGTTGCATGGGACTTCTGGGAAGAAGGGGCGCAGGGAGGCACACCTGGCAGGAGCATTGGCTAACGTGCGAAGGTGTGAAGGCTCAGGGTACCAGCGCACACGCGCTCGTGTGTGCGTGTTGTGTGTGTGTGTGTGTGTGACACATAACGCAGGACAAATGTCCAACATATTAATCCAGCACAACAAAGACTTCAGTTGATGGCACTGTGTGGGTGCCTGTGTGAGCTCAGCCAGTTAGATACATTTCCTCCTGGAATCAGCGTAAACCCCTAAGAAGGAGGAAGTATTTTCATCCCCATTTGCAGACAGGAAACCGAGGGACAGCCTGGTGGAGGGACTTGCCCAAGGACACGCAGGGAACAAAGAAGAGAGCCAGGATCCAACCAGGTCCAGAGTCCATGCTCTTCCCCTCCCACTGCCTTCCACCCACTGCCAGCGCCGCATCGGCGAGGACATGTGTAGCCCACTGGGATTCAGGGTTGGGGGCTGATGGTCCCGGTTCCAGGTTCAGGGATGTCACCCCGGGGCCTTCCTTACTCCTTTCTGGCCCCTTCCACCTGTCTAAATCTGTCTCCTCAGGGCAAGGGGTAGGCACACAATGGGTCCCCTCCCAGTGTCCCCACACCCAAGCTCCTCCAGCCTGGGCAAGAGCCTGGCTGCGTGTCCCGGGGGTGGGCGCTCCTGAGGTTCACCCCCAGGGCAGAGTGAGCTCACGGGCCCCTGCCAAAATGGGGTTCTGTTTCTTTGGTGAGGAAGAGGGAGGAGCAGCCGCCACTTCAGTAACCAGTGTTTGTTCCAGGCCCCAGCAGACATTTGTCGATCCTACAGGCTCCTGTGCACGGGAGGACCCTGTGGCACACAGCAGCGCAGCGGCCTGTGCTGGCTCGCTGAGCCGGGCCGCAACAGGGCTACTGGGTAAGACACTCACAGCCCCCAGTTCCTGCCCCTCCAGCACTCCAGTCTTCACCTGGTTTCCCAGGCTCTTGGCCTGAGACACACACCTGGTCTCAGCTCTGGCAGGGCCACCTCCAGAGCCTGGGCTCCCATCCCCTTCTGTGTCCTAGACTGAGCACATCCCTTCCGTGTTCAAAACTGTCCCGGGCTCCCCGCTGCCCTCGGGACCATGGTCAACACCTCAGCAGGTCAAGGGGGTCTGCTCGTCTGGGCTGCTGGCCCTCACCGCTGCCCACTGCCCCATGATAATAGCAACAGAAGTGTCCCCAAACCCCCAGCTCATTCTCCTCCTGGCCAGTGACACAGGGCTTCTTTCTTGGTGTCTTTTATTTGATTTTTCAGAGAAACGGTCTCTGATTTTATTGAAACTCCACAGTTTGTTTCATTAATTTATCCCTTTATCTTTGTTACTTCATTTCATCTGCTTTCTTTGAGCTGGCAACTCTGTACTTCTTTTTTGACTTCTGGAGTCACATGCTTGACTCATAAAATTTCAGTCTTTCTCCTTTTAAAATATGTATATTTTATCTTTCTCTTTTTTAAAAATATTTTATTTATTTGCTTTGAGAGAGAGGGGAAGGGACAAAGAAAGAGAGGGAGAGAAACATCAGTGTATGACAGATACACTGATTGGTTACCTCTGACACACCTCCAACTGGGGACCTGGCCCACAACCCAGTCATGTGCCCTGATGGAGACAGGCTGGCATTCAACCCACTGAGCCACACCAGCCAGGTCCTCTTTTTAAAATAAGTACATTTTAGTGCTATAAAACTTCCCCTTATTGTCATTTGGTTCTAAACAATGTGTAATGTCCATAGTGATTTATTGTCTTCCCATATAATTATTTAAATGAATGCTGGTTTTTTGCTTTGTTTTGCTGTTTTTATTTACTATGGGCATGAGTGTTATTTTATTACTGATCTTTAATATTTTCGCAGCTACGTAATGTGGCCTGTGTTCTGTTGATTCTTTGGAGTGTGTGGAGATTTGCACTGTGGCTAAGTAGGCAGTCCTGTTTGGTGATTTTATATGTTTATATGTTTATATGTCTTACATGAGTCCTTGAAAAATAATCGTGTTATTCAAGAACTAGGTGAATAAGAGTGAGAAGTGAATACCTTCTCTGCCTCTCACTGTGATCGTGGGTTTGTGTGCTACTTTGAAGATATGTTGTTCGGTGCATACAGGTTTCTGATCGTTATGTGCTCTTGATGGGTAATTCCATTTATCATTAAACAAACTCTCTCGTTATCCTTACTATTATTTTTGCCTTAAATCTATTTACCTAATATTACTATTGCTATATTTGTTCTCTTTTTTAAATATTTTATTAGCCACTTTATGGTGTCCCTGTGCTATATTTATGTCTGTTAAAACAGTACATGGCATACCCTGACTGGTGTAGCGCAGTTGGTTTGGGATCATCCCACAAGGCAAAAGATTGCTAGTTTGATTCCTGTTCAGAGCACATGCCTGGGCTGCAGTTTCCCTGGTCCGTTGGGGCACATATGAGAGGCAACCAATCGATGTTTCTTTCCCACATTGATGTTTCTCTCCTTCTCTTTCTCCCTCCCTTCCCCTCTCTCTAAAAATAAGAAAATAAAATCTTAAAAAGAAGGAATAAGAAAGGAAGGAAGGAAGGGAAGAGGAGGAGGGAGGGAGGGAGAGAGAGAGAGAGAAAGAAAGAAAGAAAGAAAGAAAGAAAGAAAGAAAGAAAGAAAGAAAGAAAGAAAGAAAGAAAGAAAGAAAAGAAAAGAAAGAGAAAGAAAGAGAGAGAAAGAAAGAGAGAAAGAGAGAAAGAAAGAGAGAAAGAAAGAAAGAGAGAAAGAAAGAAAGAGAGAAAGAGAGAAAGAAAGAGAAAGAAAGAAAGAAAGAAAGAAAGAAAGAAAGAAAGAAAGAAAAAAAGAAAAAGAAAAAGAAAAGAAAGAAACTAGCTGTACATGGGAGGATCTGATTTTTTTTCAGGAACTAATTTTTTCATCTGACCCGAGTGTTCCTGTTTTAACAAGACAAGCTTACGGTTTCCATTCGTGATTACCATTATCTACTTGGATTCATCTGCATAGATCCAGCTTCCATTTTTCTGTTTACTATAGTACCCTCACTTCTTTTTCCTTCTTTCCTGTCTCCCAGTAAATTATCTTCAAATTCATTTCTATCTTTCAGTAGTTTAAGCAAATAGTATCTGAGGTAAATTTATATGTCTGTCCTCCTCCAGAGCAAGGTGAATTCCTTGGAAAGTTTTAACAAGGCATTCCTTCACTTTCATCATCCTTTATACTATTGTTAATATTTTAGTTTCACCTTGTTTTTTTTTAAGATTTTTATTTTTATTTTTAGAGAGAGGGGAAGGGAGGGAGGAAGAGATGGAGAGAAACATCAATGTGTGGTTGCTTCTTGCGTGCCCCCTACTTGGGACCTGGCCCACAACCCAGGCATGTGCTCTGACTGGGAACCTTTGGTTCATGGGCTGGCACTCAATCCACTGAGCCACACCAGCCAGGGCTAGTTTCACCTTGTTTTTAAGACCCTTCACTACTCATTATTATTAAAGTTCTACTCACCCTCCCTTTGACAACTAGGTATTCTGTACCTTCTGATAGAGAAAAGAAAAACATATTTCCCCCCCTGAGATCAGTAGTGCATATGAAGCCCAGGGACTGGGTTGATTTCACCAATGGGAAGACTGTAGTTTGGAACTGGTATTCAGAAGATGCCCCTGGATTCAGTTTAGAAAAATCCGCCCTAAAGATGTTTTGTTGAGCAGAAACAAACGGCTGTCCAGTTCATTAAAATGCCTGACAGCTGCATTTCCAATCACCCAGGCCTTGCATGTAAATAATGAAACACACAGAGAGCAGACCTAGCTGATGATCAATACACCTTTTTTTCCCTACCCCCCACTCCACCAAATGGTAAAAATTATCATCTTTAAAATATGAAAACTGTTAAGGAAGCAAATGGTTTGTAACTTTTTAAGTACTTAAAACACGGTGCATCTTTTTTGCTCATAAATATTCTGTACTATAAATTGTTTCTATAGTTTAATTAAAACATTTTATTGGTGTTAAGTCTTCCTCAGAAAAAAATAGAAAAATCCTCTCATTTTCCAAGCCCTATCTTCTGTACCAAAGAGGGAAAATGTATAAACCGAGAGGATGTCAAATAACTAACATTAATAGCATGCTGACGATGTATTCTCAGCACATACACTGTAAGTCCTGTAACAATGTCATGATGTGTTTATCACCATTGTACTGATGTGGAAACTGAGGCACAAAGGGGTTAAGCAAATTTCCTGAAGAACCATAGGTAGCAAAGAGCAGGCGCAGGATCCCAACACAGCACCCTAATGTCAGGGCAGCCCTGACAGGGATCGCCGCCCCTGTGTCCTTTGAGCCTCTGAGGGGTTCACCTAGGTTGTGATTTGTCATTTTCCTGGGGAAAGGAAACTACAGGAGCGTCCACCATCATGAGCTAAAATGGTTAATCTAGCACCCTAACTTGCTTCAAAATAACATGGGAGGGGCAAATTGGGTGCCAGTAAGTAAAGAAGAAACAAGACTAGCTATGAATTAAGAATTGTTGGAACTGGCCCTGGATGGTGTAGCTCAGTGGATTGAGCGCGAACCTGCAAACCAGAGCGTTGCCAGTTCGATTCCCAGTCAGGGTTCATGCCTGGGTTGTGGGCAAGGTCCCCAGTAGGGGGCATGCAAGAGGCAAACACAGATTGATGTTTCTCTCCCTCTCTTTCTCCTTCCCTTCCCTTCTCTCTAAAAATAAATAAATAACATCTTAAAAAAAAGAATTGTTGGAATTGGATGATGATTAATGAGAGTTTATTCAACTAATCTGTATTTTTGTATATGTGTGAAATTTTCCATAATAAAAAAGTTTTTTGAACTATTAGCCTTACCTTTTGTGGCACCTGGCGTAAAATCTGTCCACATGTTTAGAAGTGGTAAGTCAAGCTAACAAAACATTAAATAAAATATGTTCTCTCTTCCTACCTTGACAAACACATTTTTGTGATGACCGGAAGCCCAAATTCAAGTTTGGAATTCTCGTGCTCTTCGGGGTGCTGCAATAGGGCTCGGTGGCAGGGGGAGCTGGCCCTTCCCTACAGTTTTGTTCTCTCCCACATTCCAAGGGACGAGGACATTCCAGGCTGCAGGTTTAGGATCTACCTATGCACCCCACATACTGTCTCCCCTTCCCACCACAAAGGCACGTTTGCACACCTGAGATGTGGTCCGCCTCGGGTACAAACCTAGGGAAGAAGACTCTTCCACCTGCAGAAATAGTCGTGGGGAAGTCAGGCAAGATGTCCCATGCCACAGCCCACAGGCTACAGATTCTGAGTGGGTATATCACCTCCTCACCCTAAGGAGGATGAGAGCAGGCCCTTTCAGGCAAGAGACCAGGGCCTTTCTTGTCTGGGTTGTAAGCATTACTGCTCCTTGTGCTTGCCAGCACTGGGCCCTCGGGAGACACGTGGCTGCAGCGACTCAGCTGCTTCATTCCCACCTGCCACAGGACACAGGTTCAAACCAGAAGATGAACATCAGTTTCACTGCCTCCTGGCTCTTCCTGGGCAATCCTACATGACCCCCATGTTCTTCAAAGTCTGTTATGAGACCCCTGCTCCTGGTTCTGTGCTCTGTTTTGGAAAATTTGAGAAGGAATTTACTAGAAGGAACTTACAATTTAAGGGAAGGCTAGAGAACCAGGTTGGAAATTGTGGTTCTGGAGGGCCACAAAACAGGAATCCACAGTGTTTCATGAAAAGGATGTATCAGACCCCCAGGAGCAGTGCCTGAGATTGGGGACTCTTGCACCCACGATTCATGAGGGAGGCTCTCAGGAGTGAGGGAAGCTGGACAGACGGGGAAAAGCCAGGTAAAGATGGAGTTTCAGCTGGCATCTAGCCTCAGCCTGATCCCACAGAGCTCTGCAGTGTGAGTGGCACCACAGACGAAGAAGATTAATTTATAATTGTGTGTGTGTATATATTTGCGTACTACTCAGTCACTGATCACAGAGGTTGGGGAAAGGGAACCTCCCAGGCATTTTCTTGGTGAGGTGGTTCCTGTAAACTGAGGGCTAGTTTCTGGAGACAGGCCAGCAATAAGCTATTAGCAACCAGTACCCACAGCATCTGGGGCACGACGGGTAGAATCAAGAGCGTCCGTTCTAGGGATGGCTTCAAGTGCCATCAGCCTTGCCCCTGTGCCCAGATTCCCTTTCCAAGGGAGGCTATTTGGCTTAGTTTGGCTCAATGCCATCCCTTAAGCATTTGCATAAAGCTTCTTCAGATTGTACCCAGCGGAGAAAGGGTATGCCTTAAAAGAAAATCAGGATATTTTAAAGGGACAATGGATGTTGTGGAGCTAAGCCCCCATCCCCCGAAAAAAAATCTCCTAAAATATTTTTCCGAAATCAGAACCAGAGTCCTATTGTCTCTGCCCCCACCCCTAACCTCCCGCAGGTTGATGTATTTGACCTAGAAATGCTTTATTCACATGTCCCTGTCTCTCTGCCCTAGTAGACAGATTTGCTTTCATCAATGTGTCCCCAGGATCCTGCAAAGGGCTCTGCACTGGCTCTGCAGTAAATGAGTTAGCACGCTGGCCACAGGACACGCGTCCAGACCAGAAGATGAACATCGGTTTCATTGCCTCCTGCTCCTTCCTGGACAATCCTACATGACCCCCATGTTCTCGAGAGAGCCTCAGTTTCTCGGTCTGTGGTGACTGCCTGTAGTCAGACCTCTCTCAGGGCACTAAGTATTAGCATAAGAATATTTTCAGGATTTCCCCTTCCCTCTCTGAGGATTCTGGCTTTGCCCTCCTGGTTCCTCCCCCTAAACTCCTTTGTAGGAGTCATTGAGGATTTTGTGGTTGTTCTAGTTGCTACTTGCTATGTAACAACTCCAAAATGCAGTGCTCAAAATAACCACCGTTCCATTATGCTCCTCGATTCGGAAGGTCAGGAGTCCAAACAGGGCACAGCGAGGACACCTTTTCTCTGCTCCACAATGTCTGGGGCCTCTGTGGGTAGGAGTGAATGACTAGGGGCTGGAATCATTTGGAGACTTCTTTACTCGCATGCCCGGGCACCTGGGCTGGGACGACCCACAGGCTGGGCTCAGCTGGGACTGCCAACTAGAGCTCCTGCCTACCTGTGGGCTCTCTGTGTGGCTTTTCACAGCTTGGTAGGATAGCTGGACTTCTTGCGAGTTCCAGGAAATGAGTCAGAAGTCATGCGGCATTTTATGACAGCCTCGGAAATCGCATGGGGTCACTGCTGCCACACTCTGTGTGTCTAAGCCACCACAAACAGGCCCATCCAGAGTCAAGAGAAGAAACAGAGAGCCCTTCTGGGCGAAGCAAGTGTCAACTAATTGGCAACTGATTATTGAAAATAGTCACAGTGGTGTGAAGTCAGGAGGAAAGGCTAAGTTTGGGGACAGACTTTTCCAAGGAGCTTTGCAAGAAATGTCAGAGAGCTGCAGGAAGGCAATGCAGGAGGAAGGTGGGAGATTAAAAGGGGGATTTTAAGAAGTGTCTCTAACACTGCAGTGGGAAATGGCACGTGGTTCCCGAACCTTGTGTTCCTTTGGTTCCCAATTGCTCTAAGGCTGAACCGCATGGTTTTGTACATACCAGGTTCCACAGCCGCAGACAGGCTGCGCCCCAGCCTGCCCCCCGGGTTTTTCAATGAGGAAACTTTTAAGGTTTGAGGTGCCTGCCATCATTTCCGTCATCTCATTACAGAAGGTCAATTTACCAAGGCCATCTCATGCATAAATGCGTGTCCCAGCATCTCATTTCCCCTGGTACTCCTGCTTCTGGCCCCTCCTCATTCCCAGGGGCTCGCTCCCCCCAGCCTGATCTCATCCTTTGGGTGGGAGGGAGAGGAAGGCAGGTGAGAGGGGCTCTCTCTGGAGGATCCTGGTCTCTGAGACAGGCTAATTACAGGCTTCCTGATTAATGAGCCATGGAGTTGCATTTCATCAGCTGAGTCACAGTTGATGTCTGGGCCCTGCACCCAAGGGGAGGGTATTAGGAATCATGTCTCTCTCCCCCACCCCGATTCTCTACTCCCTCTGTTCAAACCCAGCTCTCCCTATTGGTTTAGAGAGTGTCGACAGCACCCCATCTTCCTCCCTACTCTTGCCTCTGTTTCCTGACACCCTCCTGGGACTGTCCCCAGCCTGTCCATCCCTCACATCATCCTGCCCCACCAGAACCACACAGGGATCATTTGGTTACTGTTTCCCAACACCCAATTTTTCTTTCAAACTGAATCTCATCACACAGCTGGAGTCACTAGCTGCAGTATGGCAGCCACAACTGGTAGGATCCTGGCACCCACTTTCCTTGGCCAGGGCCTGCCCAAGGGCACTGCAGATGAAGCCACTCTGCACCTCTTCCTCCCCACAGCATTCTGGAAATGCACATGACAGGTACTTTTCCACTGACATTTCAACCAAGGTATTTATCCATTTACATGAAGTTAACCCTGCTGAGCCCTTATTAAGGGAACATCTTTTATATTTGTGCCTAGAGGTGTAATATCATTGAATTTTCAAAAGTTTAGTCACGAGTTATTCCATAATTAGGCTTTTTGTGCCTCTGGTTCTGGGTTGTATGGTGAGCCCGGACCCTAGTGAACAGGTTCCTGTAGACCGTGGAGTTGGGTAGTCTGCCGCAAGATCGGTGCTATCGATGCCCCTGTGCCTTGCACAAGGTCTCAGCTCCATGGAGGGACCCTTACAGACCCTGTGGTGGCAATATCCCAGCTGCCCCTGTGGGGTTACTTCACACGGCTCTTTGCCAGCCTCTGCTACCTAGAGCATCTCAGTAGTTAAGAGCTGGTGGCCTTGGAGTAAGACAGATGAGTTCTTCATGCCACTGAGACTCAGTTTCTTCCTTCCTCCAAGAGTTGTGAGGATTCAATAAGATAATTCATATTTCAGAACTTCCGGTAAAGATGGAGGTGCAGGTAGACATGCTTCGCCTCCTCACGCAACCACAGAGAGTTACAACTAAACCTCAAAACAAATAACACCCAGAACTGTCAGAAAATTGAACTCTATGGATGTCCAACCACCAAGGATTTAAAGAAGCCAAATTCATCCAGATGGGTATCGGGGTTGAGATGCAGAGATGCGTGAAGAGGTAAGGAGATGTGGTAAGGCACAGACAGGTGGCAGCGGTGCAATGAGTGATCCCACGTTCACGTGTGGTGGATAAAAATTGGGAGGGATTCCTTGGGAGTGAGCCATCCAAGCCCCAGGCCAGACCACACAGCCCAGGGTTCCAGCTCTGGGAAGACAAATACCCATAACTTCTGGCTGTAAAATCCAGTGGGGATTGGGGCAGCAGAAGAAACTGTTGGATTTTAAGCAAAGGAGACTTTGCTTAAAGGGGTCACACAGTCTTAGAGCACAGGTAAACCCACCCACTCTGGGATTCAGCACCAGGGCAACAGCTAGAAGGGGGCCAGTCACCTACCTGGAGTGGGTGAAGTGGCTGGAAATGGGGCAAGTGCAGGGCAAACCTCCAGAAGCCAGGCAGCAGCACTGTCCCTGCTCCGAGCCCTGCCCCTACACAGAGCTACAAAGTAGTGTAGTGGGTTGCCCCACCCTAGTGATTACCTAAGGCTCCACCCCACACGGTTTACAGGTGCCTTTTCTATTATAGGTTACACTGCTAAGACAGTGAGTCAAAGTAGTTCTACCTAATACACAGAAACAAACACAGGCAGGCTTCCAAACTGAGAAGACAAAGAAATACGGCCCAAATGAAAGAACAGAACAAAACTCCAGAAAAAGAACTAAACAAAATGGAGATAACCAACCTATCAGATGCAGAGTTCAAAACACTGGTGATCAGGATACTCAAAGAACTCACTGAGTATGGCAACAACATAAAGGAAGAAATGAAGGTTATACAGAGTGAAACAAAAATCTACAGAGACCCATCAGTGGAGGGGAGGAGGCTAGGATTCAAGCCAATGATTTGTAACATAAGAAATCAGTATTCAACAAGAACAGTAAGAAGAAACAAGGATTCAAAAAAACGAGGATAGTAAAAGGAGCCTCTGGGACATCTCCAAGTGTACCAACATTTGAATCACAAGGATGCCAGAAGGAGAAGAGGAAGAGTGAGAAACTGGAAACTTATTTGAAAAAATAATGAAAGAAAACTTCCCTAAATTGGTGGAGGAAATAGACACATGAGTCCAGGAAGCACAGAGAACCCCAAACAAGTTGGATCCAAAGAGGACCACACCAAGACATACAGTAATTAAAATGCCAAAGGTTAAAGATAAAGAGAATCTGAAAAGCTGCAAGAGAAAAACAGTTCCCTACAAAGGAGTTCCCATAAGACTATCAGCTGATTTCTCAAACAAAACAAAACAAAACAAAACAAAACAAAACTTTGCAGTCAAGAAGGGACTGCCAAGTAGTATTCAAAGTGATGAAAAGCAAGGACCTACAACCTAGATTACTCCATCCAGCAAAGCTATCATTTCAAAGGGAAGGGCAGATAAAGTGCTTCCCAGACAAGATAAAGCTAAAGGAGTTCATCACCACATTATTATTACGATAAGCCATTACACATCACAAGCTATTATTACATGAAATGTTAAAGGGACTTATTTAAGAAAAAGAGGAATATCAAAACTGTGAACATTAAAATGCCAACAAATTCACAATTATCAACAACTGAATAAAAACAAACAAACTAAGCAAACAAGCAGAACAGGAATAGAATCATAGATATGGAGATCATTTGGAGGGTTATCAGCTGGGAGGGGGAAAGGGGAGAATGAGGGAAAAGGTGCAGGAATTAAGAAGTACAAATTGGTAGGTACAAAAGAGGGGGATGTTGAGAATAGAATTGGAAATAGAGAAGCCAAAGAACTCATCTGTACAATCCATGGACATGAACTAAGGGCGCGGCAGGGATTGCTAGCGGGACGGGGGGTTTCTGGGCAGAAGGGGGCAAAGGGGAATAAATTTGGAACAACTGTAATAGCATAATCAATAATCTGTATTTTTTTAAAAATACATATTACACATAGCACAATTCCAGGGGACAGTGTGCACAACACATAGACGCTTAAAAAAAAAAAAGCTTTTGAATGCAAAGGTTTTTAACACACAGGAATGGTCGTCTAAGTCTTCATAATCTCCTTAATAATATATGCAGAATCATGTATATGTAAACCACTTGTTCCTGGGCCCATCCTCTGGGCGCAGCTGGCCCCTCCACAGGGGGCTGATATGGCTCCTCAGCCCCCAAAGGACCAGCCCTGGCTGTCTAGGTTGCTTGCTGGCAGGGCTGGAATTGTTGTCTTCGGATTTTTGCCAGGGAATCCTAGAAGTGGGAAAGCTGGGTCAGACGGTCCATGCATATGCCACCTTGCTAGATACTGTCACACTCCCCTTCACAAAGGCTGCACCCCCTGCATTCCCAGCAACATATGACAGCACCTATTAGTCCACAGCCTCATCTGCAGAGTGTAGCCAAACTTGGGATTTCAGGGCTTTTATTTCATCATATCATGAGCAAAGCTGAGCATCTTTCAACATGTTTAAAAGACCATGTGCACTTTGTGCATCTTTCTTATTTTAGGAGCTGTATATTAGGGATATTAACTGCCGTATAACAGGTTACAAATGTTTTTTCCCAGCTTGTAATTTATATACTTTCTTTGCTAATGGTCGCTTTTTTTTTCTATTAACATAGAGGTTTTTGTTTTTAATTTGTACATAGTCAAATTTATCAATCTTTTGCCTTAGTGTATCTGGATTTTGAATGAGGGAAGTTTTCCTCACTCTTAGGAATTCCCTTATTTCCCATTTCTTTCTAGTTCTCAGACGGCTTAATTCCTCCAGTGACTCCAGCGCCACTTACTGAAAGGCTCACCTTTCCCCCGTTCATTGCCAATGCCACTGACATAGTACAATGAATTTCCATACTCAGGTGGACCTATTTCTGAGTTTTTAATTGTTTTGTTGGTCTGTGTATTCATGAGTTAGTTCTGCCTACCCCCAGTCCAAACTGTTCTTCATTTTCAGGGTTTTCCTGTTATTTTGGCTGCTTCTTCAAAATGATCTTTATAATAAAAATAGTATCTAATGAAATGCCCATGAAATGTTAAGGGGTCCAGCAGGCAACAGAGCTACACAGTATACACACATACATTTTTTCCCTTATAATAAAATTCTGGAAAAGATCCAAAATGTCTGTGTGGTTATCTCTGGATAGTGTGGTGACAGGTAGCATCATCTTGCTATCGGTGCAAACCTTGATGAAAACATTCACCAACCACCACAGGGATGCTTCTTCCTCTTCAACCTCATCCCTGTGCCACCCTGGAGACCTGTCACCTCTGTAGGCCACGGCATCTCTTTGTAAGAGAGGCAACGCATTACGGTGAGGAAGACTACGATGGTGGCCTCTGTCAAGAGACAGGTTCAAGAGAACTAAGGAAACACCAAGGGCCAGTCTCACAAAGTCCCTACTTTGGCCCAGCACTGGCCAACAGAACCATTTATTTATTTATTTGTTTGTTTGTTTGTTTGTTTATTATTTAGAGGGGAAGGGAGGGAGGAGGGGAGAGAAACATCAATCAGTTGCCTCTTGCACGCACCCTGACCCGGGACGAACCCTCAACCTAGGCCTGTGCCCTGATCCACAAACCGGCTACCTGCGCTTTGCAGGACGCTGCCCAACCAAGTAAGCCACACCACTAGAAATATTTTATATCTGTGCTGTCCAAAAGAATAGCCACTAGTACATGTGGTTCTTAAGTACCTGAAAAGTGGCTGTTGTGCCTCAGGAACTGAGTTTTTTATTTTATTTTTAACCAATTAAAATAGCCACAGGAGGTTACGATATGGAATGGCGCATCTTTGGCTAATTCCCGACGCAGCCATTCCCCTTGCCAGAACTGGGAGGGCAGGCTGAGCAGAGGGCTGGGCAGGAAGCTGACAGCGGGCCGCGGGGCCAACTCTGTGGGAGGGGCCAGCCTGAGGCGGCCCCACCCCGCCCAGCGGCTATCACCACGGCCGCCAGCCCAGCATCACAATACTGCAGGCAGGAGGTGAGCAGGGGCCCGGCAGGCAGTTTCCTCCAGGGGCAGGTCTCTTTGTCTGCAGACCTACTTACAGCAACCCAGGAGGCAGAGGGGCAGCTCCCGGGGAATGAAAAAGCACTAGCAGCTGAGCAGCCTCAAGCTGGAGACCCACAGGAGGAAGCAGGGAAAGCATAGGGATGGCCCAGCATCCCCAGGGTCCTGGTGCCGTAGGGCCCCACAGCCTGGCTGCCAGGAGGCGGGATACTCTGTGAGCACTGAGCAGCTGCTAATCTTCTTCCTAGCAATTTGGTTCTTCTACGTCTTCTACCTCCAGGACTACTTCTGAGCGGCTCGCCCACCCTCCTTCCCTCCTCCCTGCGCCTGCCCCAGGATGGAGAGCAACAGCACAGAGCATGAATGAGCATGGCCCAGCCCGTTAACGAGGAGATCGTGGTTAAGGACTGGGGTTTGCCCAACAGACAGTACAGCTAGGACACAGGCAAAGCCTCACTCTGAACCTTGGAGATGGGCACTGGGGCCCTTCCTCCCAAAGCCTCGGGTGCCATAGGGCAGCCTCCTGCTCATGGAGGGCCCAGGGCTGCATGCCCCAAACAGGCTTCCTGATGAGTAAATGATGCAGGAAAGAAAAGACAAGTATCCCACAGAGCCTGGGGTGGGGCGAGGGAGCTGTGTCACATTAAGACTTCGTGGTCCTGAGTCTCTCCGTCAGTGGAGTCCACGTGTTTGCTGCTTTGTGCCTGGCTCCCGGCTCTAGCGAGAAATAAACTGTTTCTGAACATAGCTGGCAGCAAGAGAAATGTTATTTCCATTTTCTAGGGGAGAGAAATTGAGCCCCGCAGTGCTTGGTGTGTTTCTGGCAAGGGTGGTACAACAACCACTTCCTTTGTGGGGTGCTTTTTAAAATGAGGTTAAGGATGGGTGTGCTCCAAGGAGGCAGCTGTGGCTCTACCTGGTCAGAGAACAGGAACCATCCACCCTAGTGGTTCCCATGCCTGATTTCCCACCAGCAATACCTAGGAAGCAAGAGCCTGTTCAAAATGCAGATCACCAGGCTCCCTAGAGGAGGGGAGGCAGCTCTGCCCTTACCTGGGCACGCTTTATGCTGACCCCATGCCGGTGGCTTCTCTGGCTTCCAGGGGTGGGGCGAACAGGGCAACCCCCAGAGAGCCGGGTTCCCTGAGGCTGTCAACCTGCTGGTGGGAACTAGGCTGCTACCTTGAGGCCATGACAGGATGAAGCTAGGAATCCTCCCCCACCCCAACCCAGTGATTCTGCTGGGTTTTTCCTAAAACATAAGCATCCAAAGAGGTTAAGGTAAGAATCTGGAGTGGCCTAGACATTTAAAACCAAGGGTATCAGGGAGCCTCATCGGTTAAGATGAAAGTCCACCAGTGCAGTCCACCGGTGCAGACCCCCGAAGCCTCTTGTGAGGCTGCATCAAGGGAAGCGCCACCGGGGGGCAGAGGGAAGGATGCAGCCACCTCTGGGACATACAAATCCCCTAGGGACTCTAAAACACAGATTCCCAAACCCCAGTCCCAGATCTCTATATTCTTGGGTCTGGACTAGAGTCCAAGAAGCTGAATTTTAAATAAAAGTCAGTGTAAGGACTAGAGTTCTCTCTGCCTCGTGTGCAAAGCTTGAAAACCAGAGACAACGCCAACTTCCATCCCCAAGGAAGCCCCTCAGGAGCAAGGTGGCAGGCGGCTCAGAGCCCTGGGTGGCTAGAGGGTCCCCACAGCCCGTCCGCAGGGGCCTGTGACGGAATTTCAAAGATGAAATACAAAGCCTCTCCCGGCTGCTCTTTCCCAGGCATGCTCAGAAGGTAAGAGGGAAAAGCAGGGGGTAGCTTCTCACTAACGTTCTTCTGGTGATCAGAATCTATCCCACACAGTAAACAATTTTAAGAACACAAATTTTCCCTCTGGGACCCCATAAAACTGAATTTTGAACGGAAAAACAAGTGCAGCCTACAAACAAGTAGTTTTCCTGAAACGGGCCGCAGGCAGGAAAGGCCGGCACCGCCAGCCAAGGAAGGCACCTTGCCCCTCCCCGCCCACACACAGCCTGTACCTGACCCAGACCACAGCCTGACTGGGCTGCAGTGACTGCTCAGGGCTGCCCTGTTAACAGTCCCACTTTGAATGGGTGCAGCTGGGGGACAGGAGCATGACAACACAGAGAGGCAATCCATCAGGAGGAAGTTCACAGCAGACGTCAACCATTGCTTTATTAAGGCTTGCCAGTTGGGTCTGAGTCACTCACTGCACGGACCCCCACCTCGGTCCACTTTTGGGTGACACTGAAGGCAGAGGCTCCCTCTAAGACCTGGAGCTGCAGTCAACTGTGCTCCATACACATCCACCCTGCAGAGAGGGGGTCTGGGGTTATGCAGATAACTTGGGGCCCTCCGCAGGGTGGGGCTGGCTCTAGCGGGTCCTGGGCTCTGGCAGGGCTGGGGTGGCGGTGGCAGGGAGGTACAGGAGGACAGGGACATTTCCCCCATCCCTCCAGGCCAAACTATGGCTTTATCCTATTGCCACTTAAGCCGGAGTTGAGTGCCCCCTCCTTCACCCCTCATGCCCAGCTGTGCTACACTGTGGGAGCCAATAAAGCGAAAGCCCTTGGGAAAGACAAGGCCCCTCAGTGCCTGGGACCTGGCCAGACCTCAAGGGTCTATGGCCCCCACTTCTGCTCCTCCCAACAACAGGTCTTCTCGGGTTCAGGACACTCAGAGGTGAACCCGCAGCACGCCCTGGCTGGCAAATGGCTGCTGGCAGGCTGTGCACGTCATGGGCAGGGAGTGCTGCTTCTCACCCAGGCAGGGCCGGCAGAGGAGGTGGCCACAGGGAAGCTGGTACACAGGCTCCTTTTTGAAGTAGGAAGAAAATACTCGTTTGCAGGAGGCACACTCAGGGCTCAGCACGCTCCCAGGCTGCTCTGGTAAATCAGGGAGGAAAGAAAATAGGCCAGCGTTAGGGAAAGCTACCCCTAGTCCAGGCTCCATACCGGAAGGAGGGCGCATGCCTGGAGTGGGACGAGAAGCTGCCCCACCCGCTACCCCTGCAGCAGCCAGGCTGCATCCCTCCCTAGGCCACCTCTGGCTGACCTGGGAGCAAAGGTACTAGGGATCCTGGAAACCTGGAAGGCCTCCCCTCCATCATCAAATCTCGGTGCTCCCATGAATGCTCAGATAAAGCTGGTTTCTGAAGGCAGCTAGAAAGCACTGGGCCCTTCCTTCCAGTCTCCCAACAACTTCCTCTGGGACAGGATCCCAGTGCCAGGGAAAGGCACAGGTTCACCCTGACAACCCTGATAAATTATAAGGTGAGATGCTACAAGAAAAGGTGAGGCAGAAAACGGTCTGGTGTATCAGGGTTGGGTATGTCAAGGGGGTAGGGAGGTCACTGGAGGGGCAGGGCTGAGGCCTGTCTGCAGCAGACCTGCTGGCTGAGCCTGGGGCCTGCTTCTCTTTAGCCCTGCAGCCCCGGCAGTTCCCCTCCCCAGCTGTCAATCCCCTTCCTGTGCTGCCAGCTCCCTCTCTCCCCACCACTTCCCAAGGGGCCTCCTAAATGAGGGCCACTGTGGGCAGGTCCTGCCCCCTCCTAAGCTGCACCTGCTCTTCATTTCCTTGTGGGCCTTGTCTAAGAGGGCTGCTCTTTCTCTTCCAATCCACACCCCTCAGGAGAGGGCAAGGACGGCTTCCTGGGGAAGAGCCATAAAAATGAAAAGGGGTCAGCCGTGCAAAGAGTAAAAGGGACAGTAAGTAGAAAGAGTGGCTGGTCCATTAAAGAAAGAGGACACAGAGGTGTGGCTCCAGATGAGATGGCAGAGGAAGGAGGGCAGGAGCTGGAGCTGCAGGATCTCACAGGCAACAGGAGTCTCAATTTTACTCCGTTCAATGGGATGCAATGGGGGAATTCTAAGAAGTGGAGGATCACGGTCTAGCTTACATTGTAAGGTCTCTGTGGCTCCTGTCAGGATGATGGGCTATGGGAAGGGAGGCATGGTTGCTACTGGAGTCTGGGGAGCACAGCAGGAAGGGCAGTGGAGCGGAGGACCTCTCTGAGGTCTACTCTGGAGGAGTATGAGCAAGATTTGATGATGAACAGAAAGTTAATGTGAGGACACTGAAGGCAAACTAAGGATGGCCTGCACGTTACAGGCCTGACCAAACGGTAGAAGATGCTGCTCTTTACCCTCAATGGTACGATGGGGAGCGGTGGGGAGGGCCTTTGGAGCCGTTCTGAGTTAGGAAGTTCACTCAAGATATCCATGAGTTTTCCACATGGAGGTGCCAAGCAGCTGTCAGGGAGGTCGGGGTCTGAGTTCCAAGGAGAGGTTGGGGCTACAGGTGAACTAGCCAAGTGGACTCTCACTTGGATGACAGAGAGGACAGAGAGAAGAGAGTCCAGGACCAGAGTATGAAAGGAAGAGTTTGGAAAGGAAACTGCTGCGGGACCAGTGAAAATGGGGTGAAAAAGGGCATAACATCTGAAAGGCCAAGAGAGGAGGTGTTTCAGGGAGGAGGGGCTGGCCAGTTACCTCAGATACTGCAGAGAGGATATGTGACCATCATATTTATGGTCATGGAAATCGCTGGTCATTTGGACAAGTTCTTGGGAATGGTCAGGATGGAAACAATCAGAGACAAAGAGGTGGGGATGAAGGAAGAAGAGATGGCCTGTGACCCAGACACGAGGAGGGCCCAGCTCTGGAGAGGTAGGAGGAAGAAGCACATGCCTTATCATTAGCTCCTCCAGGTTTCGTCTTGGTGAAGATGCCACAGCTTCCCAGTCGGGTCCTCTCACTTTGTATCCTAACCGATCCCATCAGCCAATGTGTCTCACGTTCATTTTAGGAAAAAATTGGATCAGTACGCTACTGTTCTTTTCTAACACTAAGAAAATGTTAATAGAAAGGGATGAAGATGACATCCTCAACCCCAAGCTTCACACTTACATAAAGTACCCCAGATGTCAGATGGGAGACAGGCTAGTTAAGAAAAATAAAGAGGAAAAACAAAAATCCTCAGGACAGAACAGTTAATGTTAGATCTTATCAAAAAAACAAAGCAGGGGTAACCAAGCCCTAAGTCCACAAAATTACTAAGCATTAACTAAATAGAGCCTTTCTTGTGAAGTCAAACTTCACAGGCAGTTCCTCAGCTCCTCCTGAAAAAGGAAAGAGAAGAGGTTCCCTCCCTAGGCCTTGGTGTTGGAACTAAGGAGCTGGGCATGAAGGTCCAGAGAGCCCCAGAGGCATGTCCCAGCATCCCAATCAAGGGCTCCAAGGCAGAGGGTGGGACCCACGTTACCTGAGCCAGTGCCTGCCCTCCAAGAAGTGCTGGTCCCTCTTGTACCCAGGTGCTGGAGCTGTCCCCTGGTTAGTCGTGCTGTGAAGGAGGGCAAGGAGCCAAGGGTTGATGTCAAGGCAATTTCCAAGCTTTGTGACAGCTTCTGCTCATGGGACACTGGGCCTGTCAAGAGATGCAGACAACAATATCCAGAGAGAAGTTCGACACAGGAAAGACCACAAAGGCCACGGAGAAATGCAAAAACGGCACTTCCAACTTTAAATAGACAAAATGTAAAAAAGTCCTCCCTGATGCCTACCAGTGGACTGTGATGACTATGATGACTCTGATGACTAGAGTTAAAGGCTGGGGACCAAGACACACCACTTTCTCAGTTCCTGGGCTCTGCACTAGCTCTCCTCCTCCTGGGAACTCCTGGGAAGGCTGGGGCCACCTTGTGGCTCACATGCAGAACTGCACCCTACTTTCAGAAGGCTTCCCTGCAGACCAAGGAAATGCTTGTGGCAGGTAAACATCCAGCATTGTGCCCCTGCTCCCTCCCTGCCCATACTCCCTCCCCAGAAGTCTTAGTTCACTCCTTCCATCTGCTCCCTTCTGGAGACCCCACCACTGGGCTGGGCCGAAGGCCTGCCCTCTCTAGGTGCTTTTGTCCTCTCCTGCTGGCTAAAGCAAAGTAGTTATTACTGAATGGGACAATGAAGACCTCAGTAGGTCCACTTCACTATCCGGAGTCCACAGAAGGTCAAACGATGGGCTCAGGCTGAAGGCAATGGGGAAGGGGGATGGCTGCCCAAGGAAGGACCCAGAGACCTGCCTGGTTCACAAAAATGCCTAAAGTGAGGAGTGGAATATTTTGTCTACAGTCTATAGGACACAGGACATCAGCTTGGATCCTTGAAGGACCACTGGTCAGCATGGTCCTGTGTCATCAACAAATCCGTCAAGGTCAACATCAATGAAAACCTCCCCAGACATCCAGATCTACAAACCTTTCTCCTGGTCTCACCCATCATACCTCAGATGTTTCCAGGAGTTTCTAGGGGTCATGTTAACTATAATTTACACTCAAAACCAGAGAAGGCACAGATGTAACCTTTTTAAGCACACTACTTACACAGGTCTTTTAGAGAAAGAAATGAAAAGAATACAATCTAAACATGAATTTTCATAGAGGGTAAGTTGTCAAAGTGATGGGGGAATTCAAGAATTAAACATTTTTTAGCTTTAAGTTATAGTTAATAGATTTAGTGATTAATGCATATAGAAAGCTGTTGTTTCAGGAACTGGAATGTATGACGGGATCTACCCTGACTCCAGGAGACCTGCAAGTAATTTGACCTTTGTGCCCCAGGAGGACTGCAAACGATCCAGATGGTATGTGAGCCACTGTTCTCCAGGGAGAGAACATCTGCTGACCAAGGCATAGATAAGGAATTGCTGGTCAGCAGATGAAGGGATATTGGAAAAATCGCTGGACTACAACTTTTATCTGATTAACTTTTCTCCCTGAATTCCAAACCCCTTACCCTCTTTTTGCTGAATTCCAAACCCCTTACCACCCTCTTCTTCCCCTTAACAAAGGTTGGCTTGGGACGACATGTGAAGAAGAGTTTTTAGGGTACATACCCTGCCATCTTCTCAGACTGCCAACCATCTGAATAAAGCACCCATAACAATTCAATCCCTGCCTCTATTTACTGGTTCTGGTAGTAACAGGCAGCACAAATGCTGGCTTTTCCAGTTTCAGATGGCTCACTCCAAAAGCACCAGGCACTGACGATCACAGGGAATAATACCAAATGAATAAAGAGTAAAGGACGCTAATATTTTTAAGTTGTTTCAGGGATTAGAAAAAGATACTTTCTAATTTGTCTAATCAAGCAGATAAATCTTCCATACCAAACCTGACCATATATAGCGGATGAAAACACACACACACACACGTTTAATCCCACTGATGAATGCAAAAATCCTAAATAAAACACTAGCAAGCAATCAAGAAGCCCATTAAAAGAAGCATGACCAAATGGAGTTTACTCTAGGAACGTAATAATGGTTCAACATGGATAAGCCTATCAATGTACTTTCTCATATTAAAAGACCTAAGGATGAAAAATCATTTCATTTCTGTTGATACTGAAAAGGTGTAAGACAAAATACAACCACCAATTTTAGATAAACACACAGTGAATAAAACAGGAATAAATGGTGTGAAGGTATCTGAAATTGGTCCCAATGAACCCCACCCTCCTGACACTTGTGCCCTTGAGTGCCTCTCCGTTTAAGAGTAGGCTGGACTTCAGTGATTTGCTTCCCACAGAACAAAAGTGATGGGATGTCACTTCTATGATTAGATTATGCAAAGCCAACCTCTACTTCATTTGCTCACTCTTGTGTACACGGCGTACCATGTTGTATGCTGCCCTCGAGAGGCTCACATGGCAAGGGACTGAGTCGACTCTGGCCACCAACCAACAAGTGAAGCCTCCAGTTCAACAATTCAGCAAGAGACTGAATCTTGCAACCACCACATGAGGAAGCTTGGAAGTGAATCCTTCCTCAGTCAAGCCTTGAGATGACCACAGCCCCTTGGAAGCCCCTGAAGCAGATGATCCATCCAAGCAACAACTTGATTCCTGACTAGAGAAGCTATGAAGTAATGAATGTTTGGTGCTTTAAGCAAGTTTTGGGGTACTTTAAGCTGGCAAAGCATAAAGCAAAGGGCAGTAGTGCCAAGTGTCACCGGGAGGAGTAAAGATGACAACAGGCATGGACATGGGACAGTGGGTTACCTGCTGAGCAGTCCATGTGTGTCAGACCGAGCTCACTAGCAACTTTCATTTTCTTAGGGGTGTGCTCTGAGGTAGTGGGTGAGACTGGAAGGCTTGTTGTAGAAAAACAGGAAGCATTCACACCAAGGTTACTGTCTGGGGCATGTTCAGCCTGCTCCATCTTCCTTTTCCGAGATGGCAGAGCGATGGAAGAAGGGGTCACTGCCAGTGCCGTCTGTGCTCTTCCGAGCAGTTGGCAGCCAGGGATGGAGTGCTGGAGCAGGAAATGGTCGATCCGGGCCTTCAGGGAGGGGTGAGGCAGGGGCTGGGAGTGTGGAGTAAAGGCTACCCCTGTGAAAGGGTCACTGGGCACTCGGCCCCATGTGGCTTCACTGTGGTTACACTTCTCCAACGTGCTCTGGTCGATGACCTTGCCTGAGGGCAGCAGCATGGGGCAAGGCATGATCTCCAGGGTGATGGGATCCAGGAACTCCTCAGGCACATCTGGAATTACTTCAGCCAGCTCCTGCAGGCTGGAGGGGGCCTGCTGGCCCTCAGACTGTTCCGCAGGGTCGCAGTCACTCTCCATGGGCAAGGTCGGAGGCTGCAGAGCTAAGTCCTGAGGGAGGTTCTCTGAGGCAACAAGCAAGACACTATCTATAACCTCCTGAGAGCAGG
This sequence comes from Mormoops blainvillei, assembly GCA_004026545.1. Taxonomy (NCBI): domain Eukaryota; kingdom Metazoa; phylum Chordata; class Mammalia; order Chiroptera; family Mormoopidae; genus Mormoops; species Mormoops blainvillei. Next base: position 24,880 of record PVJD01010322.1, read on the forward strand.
TTTTGGCTGGTTGACCCCACACTTCCAACCGCTTGATGCAAGGGATACCACTGCCTGTCACATGGGTGATACAGATCTTGAGATGGGCCACATGGTTAAGGGAAAGAGTCCCTTTATTCCAGAGCTCCTGGGCCACGACAGCAGGAGAGGGGAGTGTAGCTTCCACAGAGGCAAATGGTGGCCGGGCCTTGAAGCCCCTGTGGTTAAACACCACTTGGCTCTGGTTTTTCAACAAGACTTTGCCTACCAAGGTGAACGCCTCCTTGTCGGGGACAGATGGCTCGGCTGGCCCCAGGGTCCAGCACTCTGGGGTATTCCAAGATGCTCTGCTGGATAAGGCAGACGTGTACATTTCCAGGCCGGTGACATTTTGGCCTCCCCGAGCTGTGAGGTCTATGTTAATCCTACAGATTTCCACATTGAAGGGAAAGGAAACTGTCACATAGACTGGTGGCTTAATAAAATACTCTGTCCTAAAACCACGACTTCTCTTTGTGAGATCTTCAGAGATGAGATTTTCTACTTCATAGCCATCAGCCGATATCTAGATTTAATGACAAACATAAGACAAATTGATTTTATGAGATCCAAATGAAGACAACTAGTTTTCAAGAATTTGCCAGTTCTAAGACAATTCTTTAAAGAAAATCTGAAGTTCCTCATTTAAAATTTCCTCTATTACCTCAAATTCTCCTGTTTGGTTTTTTTTGTTGTTGTTTGCAGGCACCCAAGATCGTGTCAAAAGCTGAGGGCAACGGTGTCCCCAAGTACTATCCATTCTTTAAAAATGTGAGCAACAAAACTCTGCCCAACACATCTCTGTAAAAAGGGGGCAGATATACTGGTGGTTTTTTATTTCAGAAGGTGAAAACATGCATATTAAGGGAAAAACAAAGATGTTCATTAAAGTTCTCAATTTTGCATTTGAACTAAGCATTATAACAATTCCCTAAGAAGGCATAACAAGCTTCTTGTAAATCTATGAATGATGAAACATGGCTTTTAAAAAAATGTGTGCATAGGAACAAGGATCACCAAAAAAGGTGGAAAATTTAAAAGTGAATGTGCTAGAAGATGGGATTATAAATAACTTCTTCCTCTTTCAATATTTCTAATACTTGTTATAACCAATGGGAAATTTAAGATATCTTTAAAGGAGTCAGCTTAACAATCTGGGTACCTGAAATAGTACGCTGAGTGCAGAAACTCCAAATTAGGGGAGGGGTTCAATTCTCCCCTTAGAGCATTTTTATTCCCTGCTCTGTGCTGTAGAAAGATACCCTCCTTGCACAAAAGGGGAGGCACCTTAATTCATATAAAGAAGAAAGAAGACAAGTAACTAACATAAGCCATTATTCCTAGCCTTTGAAATTACAAGAACTAGGGGGAGAAAGAGTATTTCTACCTTCACTATGACTTTGAGTAAAACTAAAATTTATTATCAGAGGGAAAAGCACAATGAAGATGACCTTCCACAAAATGAGTCACAGCTCACTTTGCAACGGAGCTGTCTGACCCTAGAGGTGCACCTGACCCACACTTATCTAAATATCCCCAGGTGAAGTCTAAAACAGCAAGGGTGAAAGCACATTAAACCTGACTTAAGTTCACTATACAAGGGAGAAGTGGGGAAAAACATGAGAAAGAGATATAGTGTACTTATGTGTATGTGCCTGTTTTGTTTACCTTGTTGCAGTAAATTCTTGGTCTGAACTGTGGGAGGCAAAGGTTTATTACCATCTTTGTGGCTGAAAGGATAGCTTCCAAGCATCAGAAACCTCCTTAAATAAAAAATAAAACTTGGTATTAGACAAGTTAAAATTCCATTTTAAACTTTCGGGAGTTGATTCCTAAGAGAAGAGAATCAAATAGGGTAACAACAAAAACTCTCGGCCCTGGCCAGTGTAGCCTGGTTGGTTGGAGTGTCAACCCATAAACAGGGGGGTCTCGGGTTTGATTTCCAGTCAGAACACAGGCCTAGGCCGTGGGTTCAGTACCCGGTTGGGGCATGTATGAGAGGTAACCAATGTTTCTCTCTCAAATCAATGTTTCTCTCCATTTCCTCCCCTGTCTCTAAAATCAATAGCATGTCCTCAAGTGAGGATAAAAAAAAAAACAAAACCCAAAAAACGTTCATACACACATTCTCATGGCCTATACTCACTCTCTATCTTACATGTAATGCTGGGGGGAAAATGAGTCACTGAAAAACAGAAGGGACATTCTTTTTTTAAAAAAAATAAATTATTATTTATTTTTAGAGAGGGGAAGGGAGGGAGAAAAAGAGGGGGAGAAAAACATCAATGTGTAGGTTGCCTGTCACGTGCCACCTACTGGGGACCTGGCCCACAACCCAGGCAGGTGCCCTGACTGGGAATCAATCCACTGGGCCACCCAGCCAGGGCTTGGAGGAGACGTCTATTGCAGACTGAGTAGGATGGCAAAGACTACTAGTTCCGTGGCTGGCAGCTGTTCTAAAAACCCAGTGGCAGCAAGGAGTCAGCTCTGCAGGGGACTCCCCACAGGAAAGGGAGGACCAAAAGTGGCTGAGCTCAGAGAAAGAACAGGTCTACTTACCCAGACGGTTTAGAATGGGTAGGGTCATCACAGAAAATAATCAATAGTAGTACTAAGCATCTTTATTATTTAATACTTGTCAATGCAATTACATTTTCTTATTAAAACAAATATAAGGGAAGTCCCAAACAACATTATTGAGAAATGGAAAATTTTAGGATTGGAAAGCACCTTAAAAGGACATTTAATCCAAATAGTCATTTTAATGAGGACTGTCCAGGGCAGGGAGAAACAGGAAAAGGAGATCAAACGGTACAACCTTCCAGTCGTAAGAGAAATAAGTTCTAAAGATAATGTACAGTATGGTGACTACAGTTAACAATACTGTACTATATATTTGAAAACTGCTGAGAGAGTAGATCTTAAAAGTTCTCATCACCAGAAAAAACTACGTGAAGTGATGGATGTTAACTAATTTATTACAGTAATCATTTTGCAGTATATGAGTATACATAAATCAAATTATCATATTGTACATCTTAAAATTTCACAATGTTATATGTCATTACAGTGCAATGAAATTGAGAGAAGAAAAATGACTGGTACTCCTGTAGAGATGGAGGGAAGCCACTAGAAACATCCCTCTCAATGGGAAGCCTGTCTCATGGGTCTGAACTCCTTGGGTCAGGTCAGCCAGGCATTCTATGCTTTTCCATCTGGCCAACGAGACCATTAAAAAATTCGGTTAGCCCAACAGGGACAGGATCACTCTCTGAGGTCTTTGTTGTCATGATCAGTAGGTGCCACTTGCAGAGGCCAGGCATGTTGGGTGTCATAATATTTTAGTGAGCAGTTTCTGCACAGTGAAGGTCTGCCATGGGGCCTTTAAATATTTATTATCTCAGCCTAGTTCCTAACACAGTTTTATCTGTAAACACAAAGTAAATTTAACATGGTTTTAATACAGGCTAAATTCTCTAGGAAAGGAAGAAAGATTGTGTTTTGCTCTGTTCAGATCTTTACCAAGAGGTGTTTACCATTTCTGAAAACCACACCACTGAGAGTAATGCTAATATGCCTGACAGTCGACATCTGCCTACATTCTAGGTGACTTTACATGCTGGTAAAAGTTTCTGATTACTTTATGCCTCCCAGTATGGTCACACCCAAGCATTTACACATGAAAATAAATTTTGTTATTACAATTTAAAATTTCTCCTTTATATTACTATTATGGCATTTTTGTGTGTGTGTATGCATGTGTTTATATATATATATGACTATTCGGGCTGGGGCAAAAGGTTTACAGTTGTCATATGGAAAATAATACAATAATTAATAAACAATAATACAAGAATAAACTGTGTTTCACATACTCACAACGTGTAGGCCTCCTTTTGCCCCACCCTCTGTGTGTGTGTGTGTGTGTGTGTGTGTGTGTGTGTACACTGCTACAGGGAGTTCTCTCTTCTCCTCTTTGTCTTGATGGGCAGGACTCCAGTAAGAAAAAAAGAGATACAAACGTTATAATACCAAATTGCTAAGAGGTGGTTAATATTAGTAAGATAAAGGACCACTAGTCTACAATCATCTCTATCCCCACAGTCCACATCTTAGGCTTTTTCTCCCTTTCGGGGAAAGAAACAAACTCTGGCAGAGGTACAAATGCCAATTCCTTAAAGTACTGACTTGATTTCCTAATGGTAGGCACTGATTTTACCAATATTTACATTCTTCCAATTTCCTTGCTATTTTTTGGACATTTCACACTGTGGTCTTTTACTTTATTCTACATGTCATGAAATTAATTTCTCTAAGAACCTAAATGCCAAGACCAGAGCAAGTTGGGCAGGATCTTCTTGGAGATACGACAAAGAGCTTTCCTGTGAGTACAAAGTCAAACGGAAAAGTCTTTAAAACTTATTCGCGTACCCAACTCAAAAGTAAATGAGCTGGAGTTGCCCAGATGTGGCTACCCTCAGGACAACTGCCCTCTGCCTTTAACCCCTGGCTCAGACACCTGCTTCTGCGGCTGGACTTGAGAGATGACCAGAGTAAGGGGGGAAGGCTGAACAAAGGGCCTTCAAGCTTTGGTATCTCATAAGTTTTAAAAATTCTACCTCAGATACCTGAAAGGAAAGAATCTGACTGCCCCACTAATCAGTGCGATCATTTAAAAGGTCTTGTCTACACTGTGTCTCAGCAAGCACAGGACTCACTCGTCTAGTGAGTCATCAGACAAGGACCCTCTAGTAGTTAAAAAAACACCCAAAAAACATACCACTGGCCAGGGAGGCACATACACAAAATGGCTTAGAGGAGATTACCAGGGATTTTATTTGATTTACATCTTACCAACTGGCTGGCTCTAAAGTGGGTACTAATATCCTTATTTTGCAGATGAAGAAACTAGGGCTCTAAGAGAGGTTAAGCTGAGAATCATATTCCAAACCTTCCCAAACCACCCTGGTTACTGCCTACTTCGTCGCCATTTACCTTGAAGGATTTACCAGGAAGTTATATGAATACAACTTTCCGCGCCCCCCATTACTTAGGTCAAGGTTTGGTATCGTTCCTTTTTCAAAAATCAATTATTCCATACTTAAAATTAATGTGGCTATGCTCTACTATGTAGAAATTTAGAAACCTTGACTGCTCTTTCCAATATGTATTGGATCAAACCTCAAATTGTTTTTTGAGGAAAATCTTTAGGTAAGCTAGCCTTCTAGCATCTCACCTTATCACAGGTTAATCCCATTAGTCAACTATTAAAGCATATGGACCTTTATCTGACCAAAAGAGCCTACTTGTTCTTCATAGCACTTACCAAAATCTAATTTGAGTGAATATTTAAGGAGTGTTCAGTCCATCCACGTTAAATTCTTTTTAGTGCCAGGCTACATGGCACCTCGTGCCTCCTTGCCTGGCATCTCTAGTGGCGGCTGCGTTCATATCCCACACGGTCATGTGACAAACTTCTTAGCAGTACGGATCCTCAGCTGCAGCAAAAATAAATGTGACACACTGGTAAAAGTCTGTGGGTATTCTGTGAAGATGTACGGGGCACAAGCGGGGTGCCTCAGCTGAGAGGCAAATTTTAGTCTCTAAAATATACCACTCCGTGCCACTGCCCCTCAGAGTAGTGCACTGACCCGTCCTCATGTTTATCCCAGCCACAGCCATTGCACACTCCTCCGTCCACTGAAAACACTCTTTACCAAACTGTTCACTGGTTCTGTGTGGCCCATTAGGAAGGAATTTAGTAAGAAACATCTCTATAAAATTGGGTGCCATTTTCATTAGGCTGACAAAATGATCATTCTCTGCTTAGCACTACTTTCTCTGTAGTTCCATGAGAAAACTCTCTTTGGTCTCAGAACTAAAAATAGCTGTTTCTTCCAATCAACTCAGTATTTTATGGTATAAATATGAATTATATAACTGATCATGATCATTTCTTCACTTAGGCTGCTAAAAGCTCAGAATAAAATCTGTGGTCCAACCCTCAAATTTATCTTTGCCTAAATTCTTCACTTATTTTTACCTTAAAATAATCTTTTGGAACAGGATGGTTTATAAATAATAAACCATTTTCTTTTTGGTGGACATTTGGGTTGTTTGAGATTTTATACTATTATATCAGGATAAAAATTTTAAGTAGATTTTTGTCTTAGTACAATTTTGACTTTTTTTCCTTAAAGGGTCCTACATGTTTCTTGTTAAGCTTGCTCTTTATGAATAGGATCCTTTTATCCCAGGAACTTTTCTAACCAGTTATTCGTATATATAAGAAAGTTCTTCACTTTGGTATCTTTATTATGTGTTCGGTTGTCTCATTGAACTAACTGATTGTAACAGATTTTCAATTGCTTTTTTTGGAGGCTTCTACAATCTCAATAATAAATGAGAGCTCCTTTCTCAAAATAGTAACTCTGATTTGTGTCTCATCTTATTACAGAGCTAGAACTTCCAGAATTGTAAGAAGTAAGTTCCTCTGCTTGTCTTGTTCCCATTAGAAGATGCCTCTACTGCTTTGAACAAAATTTTGATTGTTAGACTGAAATACTCTTTTTATGTTAACAAAGCATTCTAATTTTCATAGTTTTTTAGGAAAAGAGCATTTGTATTCTGTTTTTATCTGCATGTTGACTTTTATTATTTTTCTTATCTAACAGACTAATGAGATATAATACATTTTTCTTTTCCATTTTTTAAAAGATTTTATTTATTTATTTGTTTATTTAAAATATTTTATTTATTTTACTAGAGGGGAATGGAGAAAGAGGGAGAGAGAAACATCAGTGTGTGGTTGCCTCTCACACGCCCCCTACTGGGGACCTGGCCCTGCAACCCAGGCATGTGCCCTAACTGGGGCATCCAACCAGTGACTCTTTGGTTTGCAGGCCGACACTCAATCCACTGAGCTACACCAGCCAGGGCAAGATGTAAGACATTTTTCTAATTTTAAACCTTACTTTTATTCCTAGGATAGGCAGATTTTTCTTTAAATGACTTTCTTTTTTAAGGAATATTTATTTCTCACAGTTCTGGAGGCAGAGAAGTCCAAGATTTAGCGTCTGGTGAGGGTCCACTTTCTGGTTCACAGAAGGTCGACTTTCTGCTATGTCCTCACATGGTGAAAGGGCCTTAAATGTTTTTTAAATTGTACTTTGATTGCTCATATTTAATTTTAGATGAGATATTATCGCACATTTACACATTTACAAGCCCTGTGCTAGACAAAGGAGTATAGAGATAAAAATGAAATGGTCAGGTGGTAAAACTATTCTGTAGATACCATAATGATAGCTACATGACATTAAGATTTGCCAAAGCCCACAGAACTATACAACAAAAAGAGTAAACCTTAATGTGAACTATGGACTTTGGTTTATAACAATGCATCAATACTAGACCCTCAATTTAACAAACGTATCATAGTAATGCAAGATGTTGATAATAACAGAAACTGTGGGCAAGGAAGAGGAGGAATATGGGAAGTCTCAGCTCAATTTTTCTGCACACCTAAAACCACTCTAAAAAAAGTATGATAATAATAGTATTAATAATAATAACAAAGAGCCTTGGCTGGTGTGGTTCAGTGGATTGAGTGCTGGCTTGTGAACTGAGAGGTCACCGGTTCAATTCCTGGTCAGAGTACATGCCTGGGTTGTGGGCCGGGTCCCTGGCTGGGGGCATGTGAGGGGCAACCAACTGATGTTTCTCTTACACATCGGTGTTTCTCTCCCTCTCTCTTTGAAAATAAATAAATAAATAAAATATCTTAAAAAGTAGTAAGAACAAAGAATTACTGGGGGAAAAGGTGACTGAAAACAAATTAGGACTGGAGATCAAATTGAAACAAGTGATTGTGCCATTACAGAACAAGTGTGGCAGACCCTTTTAAATGATGATGTATCTTTCTTTAGGAAATGGTGATGCCCAAACACTGTAGGTGTCTATAGGAATGGTTGCCATCCGGGTCTTTGTATGCTCTTATCGTCCTTCTGGTGCCAACACCTCTGAGTCTTTAAAGGTCAAGTGCCCACTGCTTAATCCAGAAAAATAAAATAAAATAGCTCACCATATGAAAATGCAAAAAGCCTCACCCAGGAAGACTGCCTCCCCAGTCCTGCCTAGGAAATGGCCAAGTGTTACCTGAACTCTTTGCAAACGTTGTCCAATAAATACTTAGAAATCACAGCCTCCTTCTCCAAATTTGGCATCTAAATACAGAAGAGACTAGGTCTGAGTATAAATCAGGGACCACAGGTCATGGCTAAAGTGCCCTGCAGTTCAGAGAAGAGCTTGGAGCCAGGTAATAAAGGCATAATAAGATAGCAAGGTAACGGCCGTGGCTGGTGTGGTTCTGTGTGGACTGAGTGCCGGCCTGGGAACCAAAGCATTGCCAAGTTTGATTCCCAGTCAGGGCACATGCCTGGGTTGTGGGCCAGATACCCTGTAGGGGTGTGTCAGAGGCAACCACACAATGATTTTTCTTTCTCTCTCTTTCTCCCTCCCTTCCCATCTCTCTAAAAATAAATAAAACTTTTTAAAAAATAGCAAGTTAACAGAGGTTTATAAATAGATATTTCAATTTTCATTAGTTTTTTATTATAAAATATTTCAGATAAAAGTAAAGATTATAATATAGTAGATACTCTTATAATAAACCACCACTTAGATTTAGCAAATGTTACCATTTTGCCATGTTTGCTTCTCGTCTCAGTGTTAAGAGCAAAATTTGTAAGACATAAACAAAAACCACCACCAATTCTATTTCTTCTCCCTTTTTACCAAGGCCTACTATCTGAAGTTTGTGTCTCTCACTCATTCAAATCAGTATAGGTATGTGTGTATCCATAAACATACAGTAGTCTTATGTATTTTTTTAATGTACCTTAATGATACCATACCATAACTTTATAACTTTCTTTTCTATTAAGCATTATTATTTTAAGGTTTTCTATGTTGAAATGTGTATGTCTAGTTGATTCATTTTAACTTTTTCATGGTTCTGTTTCCAAGTCTTGAGGTATTATAGACTTCCTTCTCTAATGGTGATTATGGAATATAAAGGTATTATAACAGAGCTTTCTGCAGACAGCATTCAGAGTGGGTAAGGTTGGCTTAAATCAATGTTTTTCAATCTGTGGTTCTGAAATCAAGTTATGAGTTGAAGAAATAACTAAAAGAGAATACAAAATACCAAACTGCAAATAGCATCATGTCATGAAACTTTTGTTTCCGTTTCATACAGATATGTAAACAAATGTATATACTAGGTCCAATATAAAATGTATTTCTTATTGTGGCTTTTGATGAAAAACACTGGCCAAAAGTATAGCCAGAAGTCAGGGAAGAATTCACAGGAGTAACATTTGAACTGGGGACAACTCGGCCTGCCCTCACAGGCAATTGTGAAGAGTGACAGATATTATATGCTAATGGTACGATGGACAATATACAACTGAGTATAGGAGCCAAGACCCAAGAAAGAACAGGAAGAAAAGGGAAGGTTACTAGGGAGAGGGACAGTAAGAGTCAAGGCAGAGAGATGGGAAAGTGTGAAGCGGGTTCAGGAAATACTGAATATACCACTTAGCTGGAGGGGGAAGGAAGAGACAGGGCTGGAAAGACAGATGGAACCAGGTGGGGAGGGCCTTGAAAGTTATGTCACGGGGCTGCAGGATACTGTACTGGGTGCGCTGAGGGAGTGCTTTCCAAATCACAGATCAAGAATCATGAATTCAAATTCTGAGTCACATACTCAGCATTAAAAAAAATTAAAAACAGAAAGAAAATGTCAGAGTGCACACGAAAATGAACAGTGTTTTGTAAAACTTTTGTTTCAGATATAAATATAGGTATCTGAATCTTTCTTCCTCCTTTCCTTCCTGGGTTCTGATGTAAAAGGTCTTTCTTACTAAGGGTTGTAGTTTAAAAAAAAAAAAAAAACTGTTGAAAGCTAATGGTCAGAGGGAAGCCACAGAAGGCTTATAGCCAGGAAAAGAAATGATACTAATAAAAAGTCTGCCATTAACCTCCTAGATAACAACAGTAATTCTGAACCACTTAAGAGGCAATTCACCCTTCAAGGGGTTTCCCTTTCCTCTAGCTGATGTGTTCCTACCATCTTTTTTTTGCACTACAGTGGGGGTTATCTGGGCTTCCTGAAGACATCAAATGAGTATCAAAGTACAAACTACTTAGAAATAAACTAGCAGTCTCGGTTTTTCCCTTGACATTTTCTTTCTTTAATTTTTTTTCAGATGAGAAAGGAGAAAATTATAGACTATGTATAACATATTACTAAATATCTCACAAGGATTTCAAAGCTACCTTATAAAAGATCTTTTATTTTTCAAAATTTAAATTAACTTTTTAAGATCGTTGTAGGTTCATGTGCAGTCGTTAAGAAATAATACAGAGATTCCATGTACCCTTAACGAGTTTCCCTCAATGTTAACATTTTGCATTGCTACAGTATAATGTCACAACCAAGAAATGGACAAATTTCCTACGTTTTGCATATACTCATTTTTTTGCCTATGTCTTTAGTTCTTTGCAATTTTATTCTATGCACAGATTTGTATAATCAACACCACAGTCAAGATACACAACAGTTATCTCACAAGAATGCCTTGTACTGCACTTTAAGAAGCCTTTTATTTTGTAAGTCCAAATACTCTATTACCACACAAGTCCCTCAGCTGAAGACTCCAGTTATTTCCACTACCCACACTGTAAGAAACAAACTTGAGTGACACGTTTATCCTTGGAGTATCTGTCACTTAAATAATAAATATGATTATGGAAAAAAATGCAAAAGTATATATAAAAAGAACACAAAATAGAAGAATTATGATCACACATTTGCTAAAAACTTGTATTAGGAATATGTACACATGAAGAGTTTGGGAGGTAGTGGTGGACAAGCATCAGTTTAAAATATGCAATGTATTAGAGTAGTGGGATGAGTTTTGTTTTTTTTTTCCTTTCATATGTTTAAAGTTGATGTAAGTAGTTGAACAACTGGATGGGTTCCTGAGGTCTAAGGATGATGTCAGAGAGGAATGAGGCTCGAGATGCATGCCTGTCGTATTTCTTGCAGCTGACGGCCCCTACAGAATTGGATGTCCAGACAGAGACAGACCTTTATCCTTTGCCTCCCTGTATTCAGGCTGAGTAAAGACAAGCGCAAGAGAAGGTTTAAGAAGAGATTTAAAGGTAGGGTGACCAACCATGTGATCTACCTAGGACTGGGGTATTTTCCAGAATGGGGAACTCTCGGTGCTAAAAGTAGGTGAGTCCCAGGCAAACTGGGACAAGCTAATCATCCTACCTGGAAGGTTTCTGTCTGTGCTTCTTTGGAGCTTGAAGCAGCCAAGCAAATCTTTTTGTTGTTGAGGACTCAGAACTTGGCATGAGGAAGCATGGTGGGATAATTTACAAGAGAATAAGGTGACCATGACACTTTCTGAACACCTTCATCTTCGTTTGACCTACAAAGAAGCTGCCATAACTAGAGTTACACAACCTGATTTTGAGTCTCACGAAAATGTAATGGAAAGTAATTCTGGTAGTTACACATATTTTAAAGACTAGGCTCAAACAGGTTACAGAGGGAAAAAAAGAAGAAGAAAAGATTACCTGTCAAATAAGAGAAAAGCATTTAACCTCAAAGAGTGGGTGGAATACTAATGCACTGAGCAATTTTATAAATTGGGCACTTCGGCTTTTAAAGAAGTACAATACTTCTTGTAATTTTTAAATCGAGTTACTTGTCCATCCATGAAAAAAATCTGACTTATGTGCATTCTTTTTAGAGTTGGTTAAAATGAAAGACAGCTGTCCCAACCCATCCACAGTAAGAGGAGCACAGGAAACCAGAACATAGATGTGGGCCCCAAAGAAGCTCACAACCTCACACACCTGGAGCCCACTTACCCTTCAAGGGCTTAATATGTACAAGGCACTATGCTAGGCACAAATACATTTTAAAAACTCACAGACTCAGAGCAAGACTTAAATGGGTGTAATTTTTACTTTTAAGAGAACCAGAGACTCAAAATAAGGCCATGGACAGAGTTCTAATACCATTAAATCAGTGCCTTAATAGCACTGTCAGCAAAATTCTATGGGGACCCAGGTGAGGCCTAACTTGACCTCAACTCCATCCCTCTCTCCTCAGGCCTTTTAATGTCTGTTCTTCCCTCTCTCCTAAATCCTCAACTTATCTGACTACTGGACCCTTTCCTCAACATGAAACAACATTCAAGACTCTTCTACCCCTAAAGGCCCTATCAAAAAACCCTACCTTGGTGCTGTGTCTTTTTTAGGGTTTCCAACTTAGCAAAAAAAAATTTTAAATGTCCACCTATATTTGAAAATTGGATAAACAATAGGTTTTTTTCATTTAGTATAAGACTTTCCTAGGTACTATTTGGGACATACACTAAAAAAATTATTTATTGCATTCAGTAAACTAGGAATAGAAAGGAACTTCCTCAACACAGTAAAGGGCATTTATTTCAAAAAACCCACAGCTTAAAAACTCAAAGATAAGGAACAAAACCAGGATGCCCACTTTCATCAATTCTACTCAATTCCATACTAGAAGTTCTAACCAGAGCAATTAGGCAAGAAAAATAAAGGGTATCCAAAGTGGAACAGAAGAAGCAAAACTATCTCAATCCACAAATGACATGATCTTATACATAGAAAATCCTAAAGAATCCACAAACATGCAAAAAACAATTAGAGCTAATAAAAGAATTATGCAGAAGTACAGAATAAATGTTGTATTTCCATACATCAACAAGGAGAAATCTGTAAAGGAAATTAAGACAACCTCATTTACAATAGCATCAAAAATAAAATACACCCTGGCTGGTGTGGCTCAGTGGACTGAACGTGGGCCTGCAAATCCAAAGGTTGCCAGTTCAATTCCCCATCAGTGTACATGCCTGGGTTGCGGGCAAGGTCCCCAGTTGGGGATGTGCAAGAGGCAATCAATTGATGTTTCTCTCACACATGGATGTTTCTCTCTGTCTCTTTCCCTCTCTCTCTGAAGTTAAATAATAATAAATTTTATTTATTTTTTAAAAAAGATTTTATTCATTTTTTAGAGAGGGGAAGAGAGTTAGAGGAACAAGAGAGAAACAGATGCCTCTCACACACCCCCAACCGGGAACCTGGTCCGCAACCCAGGCATGTGCCCTGACTGGGAACTGAACTGGCAACCTTTTGGTTTGCAGGTCCCAGCACTCAATCCACTGAGCCACACCAGCCAGGGCAAATAAATAAAATCTTTAAAAAAAAAAAAGAACAAAATACTGAGGAATAAATTTAACTGAGGAGGTGTAAGACTTGAACACCATAAACTACAAAATGTTGACGGAAGAAATGAAAGAAGACCTTAATAAATGGAAAGACATCCTGTGTCCATGGACTGCTGATTTAATGTCAAGGCTGAAAGGTGCTATACACTGTTAGTCACTAGGGAAATGTAAATCAAAACCACTTCACACCCACCAGGATGGTTATTAAAACACACACACACACACACACACACACACACACACACACAGAAAATAACAAGTGTTAGCAAACTGGAACCCACCTGTCCTCATCCCCATTTGAGACCAGCCTGAACCTGTCTGCCTGGAAGGCCATCTCAGCATGACCCATGCAGACTCATTAACCCTTTACCCAAAATTCCTTTCTGCTTTGATTCCAGAATTAGTTGCTGACTTCTATCAGTCTAGGAACCAAAATCTTCATTCCCCAATCGAATCAGTTACCAAGTCCTGTCTTCTTCCCCTTCCAAACATCTTTAGAATTCAAACTTTCCATTCCTATTTCTGGTCTCATCTCTCACACGAGCTCTTGCATATATCCATGAAATAATCCCCAACTCATCTCACGCACCCCCACTCCCAAATCTAGTTCTATCCTGCTTTTTACCTAACATTTCTAAAACATCACTCTGCCCAATTAGTCCTTGACTTAGATCTCTTTAGAGCCACCCCAGCCCCTGCAGGCTTAAGCTGTTAAGCAAGGCCACAGGCCTTTGTGACCCAGATACTCTACCTCTCTAGAACCACAGTCTGCCTTCCTCCCACCCCCAACTCTCCAACAATGCTCAAACACCCTCGCTAACCATTACTGTTTATGTTATAGGGCCCATTCTAGGCACTGGAAATAAACTAATCAGACAAAGTTAACTCAACAGGTTACTTTCCAAAAGAGAAACCAGTAAGTAAACAAATAAAGACTAATTTCTGATACGACTGAGGACAGTGAAGAAATGAAGCTGGAGAAAGTGACAGAGCATAATCAAAGGGTAACAGGGTACTGTTTTAGTTAGCATGGATGGGGCAGTCCTTTCTTAAAAAGTGATCTTTGAGAGTAGACCTAGATAATGGTAGGAGGGATCCTTTTTAAAAGAAATTCTCACAGACCTCCAAATATTTACAGCGTTACTTGTATTGTTACATATATAAAATCCCCTTATACCTGTGGCTCTAATACAACCAAACCTGAAGCCCACTAGGCCTTCTGTTATGCACAGTAGTAAGTTTCCTTCTTATCTGAGCTACTTGCCAGGAAAACCATTCTGCCTGGTCATCATATTTTTGAGAACCACTGGCCCAAAAGGCACTCATATAATAATACTTCTCTAAGTTCAGTTTTAGGGAGAAAATATACCAGGGGTGCAAAAGAAATAGAAATGCAGAAGAGAGGGGGCTAAGAGGGAGATATTAAGCTAACTCAGAAATGGCTTTTTAAAGCACAAAGCATCGGCAACTAAGGACAACCAACCAAATGTAAACAAGAATAAGGAGGACTTGCCCTGGCCAGTGTAGTTCAGTCGGATGGAGCATCATCCCATAAACTGAAGGGTTGCAGATTCAATTCCCATGCCTATGTTGCCGGTTTGGTCCCCAGTCATGGCGTGTACAAGGGGCAAACGATCGATGTTTCTCTCCCACTCTCTAAAATCAATAAGCATGTCCTCGGGTGAGGATTAAAAAAATAAAGAATATCAAGGTCTTTAATTTTGGAGGGTGTGAAGAAAAAACATGCATGAGGAAAAATCCTGAAATTAAGTGAAGTTGTATAAGATTCTTATTTTATAACAAAGTATAGGAAAACCAATTTTTAAAAACTGCTCTTAGACACTGTCTGACTATACCTTTATCCTAAAAATTCAAAATAACCGAGATAAGGTGGGTAAACAGAGAAAAAAAGAGAGTTGGAAATTATTTGAAAATAGGACATTTTAAAATGTTTATTATTTACCTCTACAAATCGGCAGCAACTTATACAATTGAACTAGGTTACAATTAATTCACAATAGCATACACTACCTTCAATCTGCCACAAATAGGAGCACAATTAAGATCTCCTCAACAGATCATTTTATCACAAACCAACAATCTGGCTTTTATAACTGTTTCACAACACCTGGTACAGTGCATACGTACAGCATTTATGAGCAGAAATGCCCCAAGGCCCTTCAGAGAGCAGAGGTGAACACTTTCTCATGGAGGAACGCAAGCTTTTCTAAGCGAGTTCGTTTCAATAGTGGAAGCCATTCCCAGTGGGATAACTCCACCACACGGTACCCAAGCCGATTCAGCTGCCGCCTCTTCATATTGTGCAGTCCAAGCAGATGCCTGGAACCATAGCAATACTGGTTCTTGTTTGTCAACTGAATTGCCAGCTTCACTTGTGGTGCCTGCATGCTGGCTGGCGTGCACAGGCCGGCCATCTCCATCGCCCCCAATCTGTCTGCCACATTGTAAAGGGAGACCCCCAGTGGTATGGCTGCCTTCTTCTCTAATTCCGAGGGCTGCTGCCTAGTCTTTGACTCAATTTCCTCCTGGAAATGCCCTCCTGACTTCCCCTTTAGTAGCCGATTCATCAAATCATCGGTAAGACTGACTCCCACGTGCTTGAGCCTTAATTTGGTTACCTCTTCAGTGGGTGTGGCTTCTCTGTTAAATGGTAATGGCTTCATATTAACATCAAGTTGGACTTCTAAGTCAGAAGATCGGGTATGAGGCAAAATCATGTGGTGTTTGATGTACTGAGGCCCACCCAACATGGTCTCAAGTAAAAAGAGGGCTTCTAGGAATTCGGGCTTTGAGTTCATATCCTTCCTAGCTGAATTCCACAGTATTTCTGACCCCTCTTGCTGCAGGTGAGAACTAAGACGATTGCCTCTGTATTCTGGGCATTCGATGCCAACTGAACCATCAAGTGTATATAGCTCCTTAGTAAGTTCAAACTTGCTTCTCTCCTGAGCTAACCTCACAAACCCAGGACTTAAAGCGAAATTGATGAGCTCTACTGGAAAGTACTCAGAAAATGCCAAGCCTAGAAGGCAAGTGAGCAGGTGTTCTGGGTATCGGTTGAACTCAGGCATCTTTCTGTGAATCCCGTTTATCAGGCTAGAATAAAACTCTTCTGTATTGGGTGGCTTATAATTCAGAGTTCCAAATGACCACAGAAACTTGGCAATATCTTTACTTCGACAGTATGCTACCCTAGGAGGCAAAGAAGCAGCCACAGCATTCATTATCCCTTCATCCAGGATGCGTAAGGCAGAGCAGGCAAGCGTCAGGTGCATGACACCTTGAACTCCCAGGGAAGGAATTCGCTGAGGAGCAATCTGCCCAAATTGCTTCATGAAATTTACATGATCCACATGAGTGAAACGGAACATTTTAAGAATATTCACTAAGGCATAACTACTCAGATGCTGCATGTCAGCACACACCAAGTCTCCAATTTTCCGCATGACAAATTCTGAGAGACTACTACTTGATTTAAAGAACCCCAAACAGATTGTACCAGCTTCCTCTAAAGTGATAAAATCTATATACTTGAGGATCAACGATTCCAGTTTTTGCATTAGGTCCTGGGGTGCCTGACGACTTTCACCTATAATATAAATCAAGTGAATCAGTTGGGACAAGGATAGGTCTTTCCAGTGCAAATTAAGATAACTAAAAAAGATTTTTAAAAACCGAGGTACTCTGCGGCCTAAGTACCGCCAGAGGTCAGCCACCAGGAGTAGTTGATCCAGACTCATATCCCATACGTTATGGCAAAATCTGGTTTCATACACATCCAGCATTGAATGGGAATGAGGGATTCCTAACCTGACAAAGGCTTTCAAAATATTGATCAGATCTGGGGTATCAAAGAGTTGTATGTTTTTCACACTCAGCTGGCAGAGCACAGCAAAACCGGCACTGGAAAGCAAAACAGGATGCTGCTCTGCAGACACAGAGCTCAGTTTACAGAAATAGTCTGCAATGATTTGGGGCTGGAGGTTATCTTGATAAACTGTGACTTTGTGCAAAATTAGTTTACCTTCTGAAATTGACAGGGGCTGACAAGGCTCAGATCTATTATAGCTGTGAAGCTGGTACTCTGGTCTTAGCTGGAGGAAAACTCGGGGATCTTCGAAGGAATCAAAAACTTCTACATCCTCTTCATCAACTTGCATGGCCCTGGGTGAGCCTGGCTTCAATGTGCTGGCCTTCGAGGCAGAAGCCTTGCTGAATTCCACACTCAAGAGGGCACTGCTCGTTGTCAGGGTTCTCCGAGAAGAGAAGGTGCTATGAATGTTCTCAACTTTTTTGGCAGGATGGCAGAGACTACCGTGTTCTGGGGGGTCTTGTCCCCTGTGCCATGTGCAGCTTCTCACATTCCAATATGCCACACTTTGAATTGCCCTGTAGGCAAAAGGGCTGCAAAACGCTCGATATTCTAACAGTTTTAGTAACTTGAGAGTGGCTGCCATTTTGCTGTCAGTACTGATTGTTTTGGCAGTCAGAACACAGTCCTCACAGGTTTGACCAGGCAATTTCTTGTTTATATGGTGCTTGATTAGAGCTGGACAGGGAGGCGATCCACAGAAACTGCCTGGAAATCTTCGGCATATCACAAGAGCCATGGATCACAAATGACTGGGCCAGAATTGGTGCCAGATACTGAAAAAAGGGTAGATGAAGAATAAGTGGCTTCCACCTATCACAATACCAAAATGTACATATTACAAGAAATGGATTAAAACTTTGCTATCCACTTAATTAAGTTCAACACTAGTGAATGCCCAAACCACAAGACAGCATACATGAAGAACAAACTCCGTGTGACTTGCATAAAGACACAAGAAAACCTCAAAACCAGGCTTCCTTCTGGATTTCCTCTGACCTCTGGACAGACTCCCCTTATGGAAGAAGGAAAGCAGTGATGGTTACAGAAGAGATGGTTGCTCTGCTAACCTCCAACAGGAAAGGGAAGCAAATTTTCAAAAAGAAAGCTGGGGTACTGGCTGGGTAGTTCAGTTGGTGCAAGGGTTGTTCCAATACACCGAGGTTACAAGTTCGATACCGCACATACAAGAATCCACCAATGAATACATAAATAAGTGGAACAACAAATTGATGTTTCTATCTCTCTCTCTCTTCCTGTCTCTAAAATCAATAAATTAAAAAATTAAAAAAAAAAAAGAAAGCCAAAAACAAAAGTGAGCAACCTATTCCATCTCTGTGATACCAACACGTAAAGGCCCATGCGGAGAATGAGAAACCTGGTAAAAGCTGCCATGCTAACACCAAAACTAAAAAAGTGGGATTTGGTGTAAAGTTTAATTAATTATACTCAAAATAATCCTCCCTATTCCCAAAATACAAAACTTTGATTACAGAACTGTTTCTCCAATGCCGTTCCTATACCTGTAAGGAGAAGCCTATTCTCCTTTCCAGGAAGCTTGTAACAGAGTCTGAACCACTACTGCAGAGTAGTCATGCAACTGGGAAGTATACTCAAAAACTCACTCAATCTTGTGAGTGAGAGGGCAGGAGACAAAGGTGGAAAGCAAAATGGTTCTCAAAGCTGGGCTCAAGGTGCAGGGAATATCAATGCTCATGACTGACCGCCCTGCTGACATGCGAGAGGAGCAGCACAGCTTTCCTATGGGAGCAGCGGATTAGCAACGCTTCCAGTGGTCAGGTGCTGATTATCCTGCCTGTGAGCAGCGTAAGTCCCATTTTTCTCCCATGGTAGAAAGCATGAGAGGTTATTAAATGGATGCTGTACTCTTGCTTTCTCTACATGCTTTTTGTCTTTCATTCCACTTGAGAAATACCAAAATCTGACAAGCAAAATCCAGAGAGACTTGAGCTGCCAAGATATGAACCAGACAGGGCTGGTGCTGCAGAAAATCCCTTGAGGGTTCTGAGGGAAGCAGAATGACTTTCTGAAATGCCTGCCCACCTCCCATCAGCCCCTTCCTTCCAGAGCCCATAACATAAGAACCAGGGGACCACAGGGCTGGTTAGCAGTTTTGTTCTGGTAACTCATCTAAAAAGGCTTCTTGGATGGCAGGAATGTGTGCTCCAATTTCTTTGTGAACCAGAGCAGAATTTTTTCACATGAAATCATTGTACACTTGGGTCTCTGCTATGGCCTGTGAACCCATTCCGCATACCATGTTTCAATCTATGGGTCCAGTTGCCACAGACCAGGTATTAGCAAACTACAGCCCAAATCTAGCCCTCTGCCTGTTTTTGTAAGTAAAGTATTATCTGAACATAGCCAGGTCATTCATTACTACTGTTTTTAGCGGCTTCTTACTAGAGGAGCAAAATTGAGCAATTGTGGCAGAAAATATATGGTCCACAAAGCATAAAATATTTATTAACCTCGCTCTTTATGGAAAGGTTATTATAGATCATTTATTTATTCCTAGGAATACAGATGACCAACTGTTTAAAAATTAGAAAACACTAGGAAAATAATGCTTAAATTTTACTTTTTAAGATTTAGATGATAATTGAAGATTTATACCTCAAAATAGTCACTAGGAATCTCAATTAATACAACAGCACAGGCGTGGTGGCAACAAAAGACAGAGCAAATCATGTGACACTCCAGCTGACAAAACAGGGGTTTTAAGAAGACCTGTTTTGGACCCTGGAATATAAATTTAGTGCAACACAATGTGCAACAAAAGCCATAAACTATTCAAGTCTGTAGCCCTTCACCTCATCTTGGGAACTAGATCTGAGGAAGTAACTTCAAAAAAAAAAGACAAAAATATGTTTTTACAAAAATAGCTGTGCTATACAAACAAAAAAACTGGAAAAAAACAACACAAACAAAACAAAATGTTCAGCCACAAGGAGGAGGCTGGTTTACAGAATAAGTGCATAGCAGGTATCAACACATGAAAAAATTCATACAAATATCAGTGGAACAAACAGAACACAAATGAGTGCCATGACCTAAAATATGTTTATATATAAGGTAGCTATATAGCTTCTTTGTGGAGGAGACTTTGTTATATCTTTGATAAATTAACTTTCCTTCCCTTTTTATTGGGGTTAAAGTGTTAATACAGAAGAATATATGAATTAATTTAACAAATACCTTTATAAATTACATAATTTTAAGAGCGCATTTAAATTACCGGTACTTCAATTAACATTACCTAACAATACTTATTAAAATTACTATGCATGGTCTTAAAATGAACGAGAATCATTTCATAGAAAATCAATGTAAGACTGGTGTAGATCCCATGTTTTGAATTAATGTGGCTCTTTTTCATTTGTAAAAATGCAGCTAAGTCCCAAAATGGAAATAACAAGAGCTACAACTGTCTTAGGGCCTCCTCTGTACTGTCCTTGTATGAGATGTTTTATCTGCATTAGTTCCAACCCTTACAACATTTCTATAAGGTAGGTTTTACTATCTCCCTATTGTTGATGAGGAAAAGAAGACTTCACAAGATTAAGAAACCTGCCTAAGGTTACACAGCCAAGGCACATAGTGGGGTTTGACATCAAGGATTATCTTACTAGTTTCAAAACTACCACTGCTGGTACACTGGAGAGACAAAAAGGAGAGTCAGATTCCAGACAGGGAAATGGGAAGACAGTGAACAATCTACAGGGTGCCAAGGAGCTAGAGGGTAAGAACCTCTGATGAAGTCAAAAGCCCCACCCACCTCTAATAGTTGGGGATCCTAACTATCACTATGGTTAGCTTGTACTACTTACAAAAAGAATAAAGAGAAGACCTCAAGAGGGAAATCTACATAAAGGAGTGGGTGCCCCAGTATCAAGGTAAAGAGATCTATCACATTTGAAAACCTAAAAGTTGGGAAGAGAGATATGGGATCCAGAATTTAGGGTTTAACATACGAGAGAAACAAAGGGAAATACCAGGATAATGATGAAGGAAGATCCCAGAACTAGAGCTGTAAGCAGACATGAAGAGTAACCAGTTCAGTCCTGGCCCGGTAGCTCAGCTGGTTGGGCATCGACCCGATGCACCAGGGCTGTGGGTTCAATCCCTGGCTGACCCCTGCATGTGCCCTGACCAATGAGTGGGTAAATAGATGGAACGACAGATCGATGTTTCTTTCTCTCTCCGCGCCTCCCCTCCTTCCTCTCTCTCTTTAAAATCAATAAATGAAAATTTTTTTATAAAAAGAGTAACCAGTTCATGCTGGAGGACATGGTTATTACCTGGGAGAAAAGATTTACACTTCCAATGGATAGCCTGGGGTAAGTTAGACAGAAAACCAAACCAGTAGTAACAATTACAAAATTATTAACTCCAGAAAAACAAATTAAGTTGTGCAAGACAAAAAAAGTTATAATGTACTCCCTGTGAATAATCTTATTAATCTCTGTACATAATCTTATTAATATAAACCTTGGATGTCAACCTAACCAAAAATTATCGGCAAACTATATTAGGAGGATGAAGGGAGGTAAAAATGGGTAGGGGAACTGGGGTAGTAATACTAGAAGAGACCTAGAGCTTCAAAGTCCACAATAAGGAGTTCAAAAGATTTTTATAGATATCTCCTAGAAATCAAAATATAGCAACACAAATATTTTATTCAGAAATATACTCATAAATGCCACAAGAAAGAGACAAATAGTTGAAAGTGCCTCTAGGGAACACAAATAAAGGGAGAAGAGAGAAAATTAGTATTTAGTGTTATAAGTTGTACCGAACTGTTTACCAGTGCAAACCATAATTGTGTATAACTTTAACGAAAATTAAATTTACAAAATGTAACAGAAAATTTAGGTATTCTTCAAAAAGACAATCAGTGAGTAGTGAAAGTAACCTTAAAAATTCAAAGAAAATGTTAAAAAGCTATTCCCAGTGCAAACACTTCCTACTGCATTAGAGCTTCTTTATGAATGCCCAAAGAACTGGCAGAGATGACGAAAATAATCTCAGAAACAGGCAGAACCAAACTGCAAATAGCAAACAGTAGCTACTTACTTTTCCTCATGGAACTTTTAGTGCTAAATAAATATACATCATATCATGAAATTTAACCACGTCAGAAGTTGGGTCTTAAATACTGTGGAAAAGGAAAGGAAAGAAACACAAGATACACAACCAACAAAGCAAAAGGTGGGAAGAAAAGGAAATAAGGATATGTTGCCCAGTTAGAGAAAACATAGCTGAGAGAGAGAGTTTGTTCCTCCTTAGTTAAGGACTCCCAGAAAATCCATAAGAAAGGTGAGAACACTCTGAGATGCCCAGTAACTCCTGATGCTTTCTATAAAGGTTCAAAGATACGTGGCATCATTTCACAAAGCCCTTTCTAGTTTTTTTAAAAAAGATTTTATTTATTTACTCATTCAGAGAGAGGGGAAGGAAAGGAGAGAGGGAGAGAAATATCAATGCGCGAGAGATACAGCGATCAACTGGCTCTCACATGCCCCCAACCAGGGACCTAGCCTGCAACCTGGGCATGTGCCCTGACCAAGAATCAAACCAGCAATCTTCCCATTTGCAGGCTGGCACTCAATCCACTGAGCCATACTAGCCAGGATGACCCTTTCCTAGTTTAAGTGCCCCAAGTATACCCTGCTCCCCATCTCCTCTTTAAGGGTCCTTATGAACAAGGGTGGAACCTCAGAAACCCCTGGAGCTTAGCTGTTCTGAAAGGCACTGCCCAAACCACCCTGAATCATGTGATTTCATAGGAGCAAGGAATCTTACCTTTCTGCCTTCCAGGCACAGGTCTGAGCAAGATGGAATAGCTTCGTTTTAAACTACAGTCCAGAAGTTAGAGAAGAGCCAGGCGGACGAAGGCAGCCATGCTAACTGTAGATTAAGTATATAACATCCTCAGCATATTCAATTTACCAGTTACCAGATCTCATCACTTAATTCTGATTTCTGATCTTTCTGCTAGAAAGGTTTAACCCTCTTATGCCCAGACAAAGTTACCACAAATAAATGGATACTTAAAACCTATTCTTATATCAGCAAATAATTTATTGGGCAACCCTAAGAATTTTTAA
Source organism: Mormoops blainvillei (assembly GCA_004026545.1). Lineage (NCBI taxonomy): Eukaryota > Metazoa > Chordata > Mammalia > Chiroptera > Mormoopidae > Mormoops > Mormoops blainvillei. Next base: position 48,264 of record PVJD01010322.1, read on the forward strand.
AAAACTAACTTTCTGCCCCCCAGTTGGTGTAGCTCAGTGGATTGAGCGTCGGCCTGCGAACCAAAGGGTCCCGAGTTCCCCAGTCGGGGCACAAGCCTGGGTTGCCGCCCAGGTCCCCAGTAGGAGGCGTGCGAGAGGGAACCACACATTGATGTTTCCCTCCTTTTCTCTCTCCCTTCCCCTCTGTCTAAAAATAAAACAAATACAATCTTTTTTTTAAAAAACCCAAATAACTTTCTCTAGGTGCTGGAGTCTCCTGACAAGAGTCCAAAGCTTTAAAGCCCATGGTGAGGGTTTAGAGGTTGACAGTATGGACCCTTAGATGTTAATACAGATGCTAACTGGGTAGGACTCTTCTGTGGTTATTCCCTCACAGGAGCACGGTCTACAGGATGGGGATCTACAGCTACTATGAAGGTAAAGCACTAGTGTAAAGGTTTAGGTCAAGGTAAGTATTGCCCACAGAGCTAAGTAAAACCAAAATCAAGTCTAACAGCCCATCCCCTCAGCTTCGTTCTAATTTCCATGTTCCCAGACACATGGAATTTACAATCACCTGTGAAAATTTTTTGAGCTTTCATAGCCCTCTTCTCCCCTTCTAAGACTCTGCTTTTCCTCTATCGAAATGGCAAGAAGGGCCTGGGTAGCTATACAGATTCTGTTAGAGCCACTGCTCTTAAAGGGTCTGATAAGACTCTATGGTTAGAAAATCTCCAGTTACAACAAAGAGCGGAAACTCATGTTCTCTTAGCTCCTCTAAACGGGACTACTAGAGGACAGACAAGAACCAGGCAGGTAAAGAGAAGTATCTGTACCCACAAGTTATGTGGAAAAATTCCCAAATAAATGGTCCAAGTACCTATCACTGTTAACTCCACAAAACACTTGGTTATAAATCTGTTTTCCTAGATTTGCAAGGCTGCACAATATAGTACTTCAGATAAGTGATGGGGGAACTTCAAAATTCTTTGACAGCGAAGATGGTTTGTTTGCATGATGAATGACAAGGTCTTATTGGGGAACAGAAAAATAAACCAATGTATGGGGGAAAAAACCAAACTGACAAATCAGACCTGCATAATTTCCAAAGGCCTCACTTTCTCAGTTGTGTTATATGGCACTGAGTCTTCGGGTTTTATTCTGGTCTATCAGGTAGTGGTAAATTCACCCCAGAGCTTTCCTGAGGCCATTCAGAGCTGTGAGTTGAAGAATCTAGTTAACTACTCAAAATGTGTCCCAAGGACAGAAAACATGAATTCTGATTACCCCAGCAACAAACTGCGGAAGCAGAAAACATGAGCCATTTGGTGCTAAAGCACGTGGCTACCAGCTCCACAGGATGAAGCACTGTCCAAGAGTGTACAGTAAGTGAGCAATGAAGTATTATCTCAGGAGATCGATTAACCTAACTCGTACAAGAGGGCCCAGGTTTCCTGAGTCAGGACAGAATAGCTGTGTCATGATTTGTACATAAAGAGATAGAGAAATTATTCTTCTTATTCCTTGAGAGGAAAAAAGGGAACATCAATACTACCCTTAGGCTTGTGAAACCTTAAACTGTTTAAAAATATCATATTAAATATTTATTCAAGACTCACCCCATCCCAGGCACTAAGCAAACTACTGTAAAGCCTTACTGCTCAAAGTGTGGCCTGAGGCACAGCGGCATCAGCCTGACCTGGAAGTTGGTTAGAAAACGAAGAATCTCAAACCCCACCCCAGACATACAGAATCGGAATATCCAAGATCCCTGAGATTCGTATGCACAACAGAATGTGGTAAGAAGTGCGTCTCACTACATTCTCACGACAGCTGTCTAACAGCTGAAAAACCGAGATTCAGATAAGCCGCTCGCCCAAGGTCAAAGAACTCCGAAGTGGGGTCGCCACGGTTCTCCCTAGAGCAGGGCCTGCCAGACGGGCCTGCCAGAGGCGCCCACCACGCCGGCTGCAAGGCGCAGAGTCGGGCCTCGGCGCGCGCGGGCCCGGGGTCGGCCAGAAGGCGCAGGCCACGGCCCAGGTCGGCACGGAGCGGCCGGCGCGACCTTCTCCCCGGCCGCCACCACTCACCTGAGCCGTACCAGCGTCCGCACCGCAACGACAGACCGCAGCTCTCCGGCTCTGCTGCACCACCACAATTCCAGCTACACCAGGTGCTCACGGCCCCACTTCCGGCCAACTGCCGGCTACTTCCGGCTGCTGCGCGAATGACGGATGCGGCCGAGGCTCAAAAGACTCTGTCGGCGTTTTTTTTCAAGGACGCGTTCCCTGGAGGATAATGTTGAAGCGTCAGAGAAAATCTAGGACCTGCGGAGGGGAAACACCGCCACGGACACACCGCTCTGAAAGTAATGGAATAGCCAAGTCACAGGTTCGGATCCCAACCACCATTCAGGGTATTATGGGCTTGGAAAGTCACATAAAACTCTCTAAGCCCAGTTTAGCTCAGTTCATCTGTATAATAAAAGTATTTAAAAACAGAGATGTGCCGTGGCTGGTGTGGCTTAGTGGATTGAGAGCCGGCCTTTGAACGGAACCAAAAGGTTGCCGGTTTGATTCCCAGTCAGAGCACATGCCTGGGTTGTGGGCCAGATCCCCAGTTGGGCGTTCCAGAGGCAATCGATTGATGGTTCTCGTCCTCTCTTTTTCCCTCCCTTCCCCTCTCCCTAAAAGCGAATAAATAAAACCTTTTAAAAATAAATAAATAAAAAATAAAAATAGAGATGTAATCATAAAGTGCAGCCAAAGAAGAGTTAGTGATGGATAGATGAGCCTGGTAGGAGAAATTAACGTGAAAGAGCTGGAGTCTATGATGGATTGAGCTGAGCCAGGATGATCCTCCACCTGAATCGGTATGGGCAAAACTAGGCAAGGAAGTCTCCACTGAGATCTTCCAGGAGGGCCTGGCCCCACACTACCTTTCCTGGGGGCACTGGAGAGCTGCTGGTCAGGGTCATCATACCTTGTCAGTCAGTGCCTTAGCTGCTGGTTCACTCATCTTACGGGTCTCAAAAGAGACCTGAGAACTGTAACTGCCTCTGTGGCACCATCTCCTCGGAGAGACAAAATCAATGTAGGCAGTATACTTCATTGCAAGGGGGAAGGGATCAAGCCTAGCATCCCAACTCCTGAGCTCATCAGAGGGCACTGTTTGCCTGGGGATGAACATTTGGGACCTCCTGCCACTGACACCACTGCTCAGAGATGGTTCTCTCACTCGGGCCAGACCAGAGCACACAATTAATTGTTGATTATGATTCAACATCATAATCAAAAGAAGTGGATCATAATCAAAAGGCCAAAAGCTGGCCCTTTGCCAGCAGAACCTAGAGAGAGAAAGGGGCCCATTCCTAGGGGATGAACCACATTTGTTCCTAGGCAGCTATGGCAATCCTGTTTTTCTTTGCCAAATACTCAATGTCCTAGCCTCTCTTGAAGTAGGAAGGACATGTGACTCAGTTCTGGCCAACAAAATTTAAAGGGAAATGTGCTGACAGGGTTCTGGGAAAGCTTTTATTTTCATGATAAAGTAGTGCTGCCTCAATGTCTCATGGAGCTGTGGCAGCCACCTTGTGGCATGATGGGGACAACATGCTAAGAATGGGAAAGTAGGAGGATGAACAGTCTAGGTCCTTGATGAACCAACACTTATGACACTTAGGACGCCTACCAGACTTGTCAAGTGAGAAAAAATAAGGTCCTGTAAATCAGGTTGTGTTACTTGTAGCAGAATACATTCTTGATTGGGGGGCTTTGCAAGAATGACAAGCAATTATCATAAAGACAGCACTTACCCCCAAAGGATGGCTCCCTGCTTTCAGCACACTTGGGTTCCTTCTGCCTTTTCAGCCTCACCACTGGTTACAGACCAGTTCTCAGCCTCCATTACTTTGTAGTCTTCCTATAAACAGCCCATTGCTGTAAGGTGGCTCAGGCCACTGCAGGCTGCATCTAGCTGTCCTGCATCACCTGCCGTCTAGCCAGCAGCCTGTTGTCCAGATTCTGAGCTGGAATCAGCTTAAAACACTATGGGCAACATTCAGAAGAGAAGGCCCCGCTAGGCAGACATGTAGAACCATGACTCCTCCCGGGCAACGTGAAGGAGCTTGGGCTTTGAGCCAACCTCCTAGCATGGCCCAATGAGCTCCTCCAGTCTCATGCCTCTCCTGGGAAATCTGTTTACTCCAACTTTGCCCTCCACACTCCACCCCCCCTCACCTGCAAAGACACGAACAGGCCAAAGAATGCCACTCAAGAGGCTTTCTCAATTTTATTTCTTTGGGAAAAGAAAACAAAGTCTTTCCATCACATATGGTAGAGATATATATTTATATATATTTATATATAATTTCTTTTGTGGTTGGAAGTCCCAAAGCTGAGTCTGTTCATATTTTTTTTTTGTTTTTTTCTTTTTTTTTTCCCTACTAATGCTTTCTCTTCCCCCTTCCCCTCTGGCCCAGGCCCAGGTTCTGGGGCAGGTGCACTGAGGGGTGAGTGGAATGGGCAGTGATTGCCACGATGGCCCTCCAACCCAGTTCAGAGATCTGGTGAGGGCCATCGGAAGGGGCTGTGCAGATAGAGGCCACACAGAGGGGCACTTCTGTTTCATGGGGGATGCACAGCTTGTTAAACAGTCACCAGTCATGGGAGGAGGCTGGTCAGGGGTTAGGGGACTTGCTCACAGTAGTTGCCAGCTCCCTCCACCCTGTCCCCAAACCTATTCTTGGGGGTGGGAGGAAGAGAGTGAAAAGAGAGAAATACGAGGACTAAGTGCCAAGCCTCCTCCAACTTTTATTGCTGGTGAATTAGAAATTTGCCTTTCCCTTCCTATCTTGGGGAGGTGGACTCTGAGAGGGCCCATAGAGGAGGAAGTCACACTGGCTGTCCCAACCCCCACTGATGGCCATGCCAGGCCTACCCTGGACAAACAATGGGCTACCTTAGGGCCCTGGGAACCCAAGAGTCAGTGTTCCTCTCAGGTCAACCTTGTTCTTCAAGGGCAATCACAAACCCCCCACCCCCCTGCCCCCCGAAACAAGGGGCTCAGGCTTCGGCCCAGTGGAGCTTGGAAGTGGGCAGTGCACCAAATATCAAGCAGAATTTTCTACTGGAAGAAAAGGTGAGGTTTGGGGGAAGAGGCTGGGACAATGAGCTGAAAGCAGAAGGAGGTTGGGGGAATGGAGTGGGGAAAGACATCACAGACACTCATGACCTCAGGAACTGGGTGAGGGGAGTGCCTGAGAGGCAGGTAGCACTTAATAGCTGTAGTTAGAACCAGATAGTGGCCCTGGGTGTGGGGTCAGCCAGGCAGATGAGGCTATTGCCCTTGGATCCTGGCCAGAAAAGAGGGTGTTTGTGTGTGTGGGGTGGGGGAGCTTAGAAGCCTCCAGGTGAGCCTACCCAGAAACAGGAGGGCAAATCTTTCCTGCGCACGGAGCTTCCAGCCACAGCCCCTCCTTCCCCCAACGCATACATATGGACACACACTCGGGACCAAGCCAGGCTCTGAGGCCTGAGCCCAAGAGACCTTAGGGGGGAGGGGCTGGGCAGGTAGCCCTCTCAACCACAGCCAGGCCATCTGCTCCCACTTGTCCTGCCAATCTGCCCAGTGAGGGAGAATAGTGCAGGAAGGAGAGAGGCCAGGAGCCCAAGGTCTACCAGCTTCAGCAGATCCCGTGCAAGCCCCCTCAGGCCACATGGCCTAGGAGGTGAGCACAAGAGCAACGCTGGACACAGGGTGGCCAACAGTAGCAGCCCAGACTCACTGAGGGGCTGGGGCACCTCATGGCACTGCAGACCTGCTGCCTCTATCTCCAACAGGGAGTGCCAACAAAGGGAACCTGGGCCCCGAGTCCCCACTAGCTCTGCCCTCCCTGTTCCCTCCTTGGGAGGAGGGTTGGTGTGGGCTGCCCGGAGGGGCAGTGGTAGAGCTAGGAGGGCACTCAGTGCAGGGAGGGTAGGGACCTGGTCACAGCTGCTTTGAGAACCTCTTTGGTCTGGGGATATGGGAACGGTGAGGAAGAGAGATGGTGGGAGGGAATACTGGGGACTCTGGCCTTTGACAGGGCGTTTGTCAAAAGTCCGAATGCCCAGGTCAGGGATCAGATTTCTGTAGACTCAATGCGCTCGAGGCGGGAGGGGGTCCAGGCTTTCTTCTCCTCGCCATGTTGGGGGGTGGGTGTGCTGGCACCGCCCGCGGACCCACGCTCCCGCAGCCGCCGCTCCAGCTGCTGGTTGCGCTGGTACATCTCCACGTAGCTCAGCTGTAGTTGCTTCTGGTACTCGATGACCTTCTCTTTCTCCTCCAGCCACACGCGGCGCTCCTCTGCGAAGCTGGCCCCCTGGCGCTCCCGAGCTCGCCGCTCAGCTGCTAGCTCGGCCTGCAGCCGCCCCACCTCCCGCCGCAGGGCCCTTG
>PVJD01010323.1:0-54708 GCA_004026545.1 Mormoops blainvillei
TGTGGAGGACGCGTCTCTTCTCAGAGAGGGGCTTCAAGAGGAACTGTCTGGTCATGAAAGCACGCTGGCATAGTCACTGGGCTGAATGCTGACCTCTTCATACTAAAAAAAACCACCTTTGAATATTGGGCTTGTGAAGAGGAAGGAAGTTCTGAAAGGAGGGACATACATAGAAGACTAAAATATAGCAGGTTGTGGTTAATTTACAGCCCAAGAGATTCTGTCTAACATTTGCACAAACTTTAAAAGTAAATTATTGAAGACTGCCCTGCGAGGGCTGTACTGAAGCAGTGTGGAGCCGAACCCAAAACACCGTCATTTGAAAGGAAGGGCACGAGCCTCATTTAGGATAAATAGAAACATCTCTTTTTGAAGGTAATATTCATTTACATTTTTAAAGGCTCACCGAAGGAATAATACAGAAATAAATCTTTACAGATTTAATTAGAAGGCATCAAAGGGCTTAATTGTAACTAGTCATAAATCTGAAGTGTTATTTTCTCACTCCTGTAGATAAGGTCACCACGACAATTAGCCCGGCTGTCTCCATTTCTCAGAGGACGGACCCTGCCATGCTCATAACACCCTCTCTTGATTTAAATTGGAATCTGAAGGGAAAATGCTAAATGATCATTTTCCCTGACTCTATCACAAGTACAGTTCTGGCTGAGATTTTGACGTTACATATGTATGACAAATAGATTTATGTGTATGTATGAAAATACTAAAAAACACACTTGTGTGCGTGTGAAATACGGAAAATGTCAAACACTTTAAAGCGTGTTTCGACGCTACGAAAACTGGAGTTGGAAGCCACGTGGGGCGCTTGCTGTCTTGCCGTGGTGGGCAGCCTTGCAAAGCCGCCGCACGGCTGCCTGAAGCCCTTGGCAAGGACAGCGCTGGTGGGAGTGTGAGTGATGGGACAGTGTCTGTCATGGCTCCCAGTCCCGTGCTCTCTGACGAGCGGGTGATAAGCAGGACAGTGGTGAACTGTGACTAAACTAAACCAAGTGGTGAACTGTGAACGTCACTAAACCAAGAGAGGTCCCGTGGCCGGCGTTAAGTCCAGCGCTCATGGCTGTAAACACGACATGGGTGGGGGGTGAAAGGGCCCCCATCACCCTGCTCACGTACATCCACGTTTGTATCCAATGCACCCTGTCTTCTAGCACCAAACAGGCTTTATTTGGACAGATTCTATGAGGCCGAAGAGTGGGTGGAGGTTCAGACGGAGCGGGGGACACACCGGCTGGGGCAGCGGCCAGGTGGCCAGCTGTTTGCTGTCATCCACCCTGGAAGCCACACACCCACGTCGCCTCCTCAGCCAGAGCCCGGGACTCCTCCCCTCACGGAGGCCAGCTGTCCCGCGGTGGGGAGGGGGACACAGAGGGCGCCCGGGTGCTGAGACGGGGACAGGAGAAGGGCAATGGGCCCCGCGCCACGGGAGGAAAAGAAACAGGAGGCGTGTCACGGGCCAGGCTGTGCCCTTAGCCTTCCTAGCGGAGGTCTTTACCCCGCATCTGGGGGTGTCACCTTACTGGGAAACAGCGATGTTGCCCTTGTAATTAGCTAAGATGACCTCAGTGAGGGGGTCCCACTCCAATATCGTGGGTGTCCTTCAGGGAAGGGCACAGACACACACGGACGCGCCGACGGGGAGAAGGCCCCGTGAGGAGGGACACAGAGATCAGGTGACGCAGCGGAAGTCCAGGAACGCCAGGGCTGCCAGCAGGCCACCCGGGACCAGAGGAGGGATGACGTGGAAGGTCAGCTCAGGCCGCGGAGCCCAAGGGCTGCCGGGCGTGCAGGCTGGGAGGACCGGGGGTCTGGGCGGCAGGGGAGGGGCGTGCGGCAAAGGAGCCGCTTCTGCCTCGGTGTCTGCGGAGGAACAGCCCTGCCGACACCTTGACCTTGGGCTTCTGGCCTCCAGACTGCGAGGCGATAAACTTCTGCCGCGTAAGCCCCACAGCGTGTGGTAATAAGGGCGGCCCTGGCCAACTAATGAAGAATGAGTCAAATAACTGAAGGGAATAGAAACATAAAAGCATAGTTACAACATAATGAGCAATAACAGACACAGAGGAGAAGAAAGGTGGGGTCCGCCTCTAGCAGTCCAGCCCGCCCCGCCCCGCATCAACGGGAGGGTGCAGATGGGAGCGATTTACAAAAAACACCAAAAAACAAAAACTAACTTAAATAAGCTACTTGAAGAAAGGGAGTGAGAGAGCACAGGCGGCCCCAAGGAGACGGGAGGCTTGTTGGTCCACGGTTCCCTGTCCCCCCGGTACGACGACGCCCCGGTCCTCCCCACAAACCGCAAGGACTGCGCAAAGCGTCCGTCTTCTCGTGACCAGGGCTGCGACTCGTGAGAGATGGTTAAAATCCAGCGGTACTGACTTGTTTATACAGTTTTTTTTTCACATTGAAAAAAATGTTATTTGCCCTTGAGACTGGCTGCCAGTTGATCAATGATGAGCTATGATTTGACTTCTAGACTTTGTTTTCTCTTCATCCAAGGACATTTTTAAAAACTGCTTTTAGAGAGAGCGAAAGGGAGAGAGAGAAACATCGATGTGAGAAAACACCGATGTGAGGAAACTGTACACACCCTGACCGGGGATGGAACCTGAAACCTAGGTGTGTGCCCCGACCGGGAATCGAACCCACTATCTTTCGGCTACAGGAGGATGCTCCAACCAACTGAGCCACACCGGCCAGGGCTGTAAAACTTGTTGAACACAGGCTGTCTAGCTTCCAGAGTGAGGTCAGTAGAGAGCCACCTGTAGATTAACTTTGTCGTAACAGTTCTCCCAAGATTACGCACGCGTTGGGGCGCACACGTTCTGACGCGGTTTGGGGGAGAGCTGGCTGCTGTTCTTAGAGCGACGGCCAGCCGGCCGCCCCGCTCGGTGTGCGTGCACTCGGAAAGGCAAGCCATTCAGCGCAGGCTGGAAAGAACGCTGCCGGGGACCTGGCCAGGAGGTTCCAAAACCTGCTTCTGCCACGGAGGGCAGAGAGCTGGGTCGACGAGCCCACAGCACAGAATGAATTCACGTCCGTTCAAATCCAGCACACATGGCCAGCCGCTCTGGGCTGGCTCTGGGGGTGGACGTGGCCACAAGGGGACCCAGTTCCAGCTTCGGGGAACTCAAAGCCCAAGGGAGGCCACACGGGCCACACGCACATGCGGCTCCCCGTGTACTTTACCGATGTAGTCCGAGAGGTTGACGTTCCGGGCCTGGACCAGCAGTTCCTCTTCCACCAGCTCCCTGTACAGAGACTCGATGGTTCTGGAAAGGGGGCGGACCGTCAGCAGTATTCCTGTCAGTCATCACATCTGCAGAGAACTGCAACCAGATCTATTTCAAAGTACATTTGCACACAGGCAATGAAATGGGTTTTTGAGGCATTTCTACAATTTGGGGATGAACTAGGCTTTTTAGAAATAAAACTTTCACGCATCCGTGTGTCCGCCTGATGTTCCCATTAATAAGTGACGTCTTCGGGCGGCTGAGAGCCGCGGTCACTCCTGCAGCCCGCCCTTCCAACAGCTTTCACAATTAGCACGGACACGAATTAGCGATTACCCACTAAGAGTGACACAAGGAGCCCGTAATTATGTATTCAGTCAGCATCTGCAAGCCGCGGCAGATCGTTAATCCTTCACAAAATTGATGTTTCCTTTTAAGCCACTAGCATAAGAGTTTAAAGAACTATCTATAAAGAACAAAGACTTATAGGGGAAGTAATTCTATTATGAACGAGACGTCTGAAGCCCTGAGTGTGATGGTCTTTTAGGAGGACATTGGACTTTTCCATAGTGTTTACAGATGTCAAAACCACTTCTCTAAGAGGTGCTTGGGCGCACAGCCAGCACCCGGGTAATTTATACCAACTGAGGGGAAAACGGACACACTATCCCACTGGATGAGTGAGACCCCCAGTGAAGTGAACGGGGGTCTGGCTTGTGGGGATTCAGACAGGCCAAGTTCAAACACTGTTTGGCATCATCCTTTGCGATGTTTTGTCTTTTCCCTTTGTTTCCCCTGCGGGTGCTATTCTTTGGTCCTGCCTGAGTCTTTCTTTAGGTTGAAGAATTGTAAATATGACTGTATTTAAACAGCTCTTTGGCTGCTCCAGGATCTACGTCAGCATGATTAAAAGAGACTCTAGAATATGAGATTCGTGCCGAATGCCAGTGGGATGAATGTTAATTCAATGACCCCAGTCTTTAAGTGGCTGAAATTTTATTCTATCAAATATATTTAAAATAGTATACTCTCTTCTGAGAATTAAGGAGGTTTCAATTGTGATGAAATTTGGGATAATAGTTTCTGACCTACGTCAAGGAAATATCAACTGTAGTAGTTTAACTCAAATAAGTTCTTCTATATAAACATACAGCATGCACAAAATATTAACATAAAATTGAATATTCTCTAACATAATCAAAACAATATATTAAGAAGCCCCAAACACAAACCTATATCTGGATCTTCCCAGTGAAATGAACTTTTGTTAGAGGTTACATTTTCAACTTTAAATCTACCTTAAACTATTATAAAAATACTGGTTTAAGGTTTCTATTAATTTGGGGAAACAGAAGTTGTCTTACAGCGTCTCAGTATTTCCTCAAAAGTTGGATCAGGATGCTATATTTTAAACAATTTCTTAAGAACCTCATGGGTTTTAAATCCTAAAAAAAGTCACATGAGCTCAGAAGAAATGGGGGCCCCGCTTGCCCTGGGCTCATCTTCTGGGTGCATCTTCCCAGGAGGGTGCTGCTCTTGGAACAGGTCTGTGCCACCGAGGCCCGGCACTGTCCCCGTGCCACCCACGGGGACAGCGGGGGTGGAGCACCACCAGCAGGGTCCCTCTGCCAGACTGAGGCCAGGGACGGAGGCTGTGTCCCATGTCCCCTTGGGGCCCCCCACATGGTTTACAACAACACGGTGCACCCCTCACCTGTCGGCTGTCAGGTCTTTGTCCTTCTCCTTTTTCCCTCTTTTGCCTTTCTTTCCCTTCTTTTTCTGGAAGAAAATGGAAATATCCAACAACTTGGGAAAAACAAGGAAGCAAATTAACTGCAAAAACCTGCGGCGAGAGCTGGTGTTTGGCGGCGGCTGGGAGGACTAGGGGAGAAGCGGCCATGGTGCGTGAATGTGCAGTGGACAGGAGCCACGTCCCTGCGTGGGCAGAGGATGAGGTCACCGCTATGGAAGCTGCACGGGCCGCATCCCTGGCAGGCCCGGGCATTGCAATTTTCCTCCGCTGGCCCCAGCACCCGGCAGGACGGAGGGCGAGTGCCGCGTGTGCAGGCAGTCGGCCACGCCTGTCCCCGGTACCCAGTCCCCTCGCTGCAGCACCCAGTCTGAAATCAGTAGCGTGCAGGGCCACGCAGTTGCCCACCTCTGGTTCCCGAAGGGCTCTGACTCCCAAGGCTTGTGGCACCTGGGGGAGGGGCTACGAGTGTGACCTTTGCAAACAGTGCTGGCGGCCGCTACGTTCTGACGACACCATCCACGGCCCGCAGGGTCCGGTGGCGAGCCCTCAGCCCCAGCACGAAGCTCTCCGGTCTGGTCTCTTCCTTTCCTGGCTCACCTGCTATGGCAGGCCTGCTCAGGTGGCCCCGGGCCTGGGCGCACAGAATGGCAGAGCGCGCCCGTTCCTAAGGCCCCGCTCCTTCTCTCTCCACGTCTTCTATTTCCTCGTTCATTCGTCCACTCATTCACTTATTTTTACTGCAGCGTAATTCATGCACAGTAACGTGTGTACATGCACAGGCTGACATCTGCACAGGACCGCATGGACTCTTACATACAGCCGCACGCCCACGCCCAGTTCACCGTGAAGAACCTGTTCTCGCGGCCCCGAACGCCCCGGCCTCCTTCCCGTGGGCATGTGCCCTCCTCTGACCCCCCGGGGACCCGCCGCCAGCTCTCGTGCGCGGGGTCACACCCTGGAAACCGCTTACATCTGGCTCCTTCGGGTCAGTATCTCAGCTGCGAGGCTCGCGTGTGTAGTCGCAGGCAGCTATACTTCATTCACGTCGCTCCATCTTTTAGAAATTATCTTTAAATTCTGAGAGGTCGGCGGGCGCACGCGCAGTTGTCCGGCACAGCCCAGAGCAGCTCGTGTGCCTTTGCCAGGTCCTCCCAATGCCCATGCGCTGCAGCCCTGCCTCGCAAGGCCCCGCCCGGACACAGGCAGCGACACCAATCCAGCCCCCGCCGGGGTCCTTTCCGCAGGCTCTTCCACGATCACACTCACCTCCCCGCCATGACCAGCCCGTCTCTGACCCCTGCGCACTCCCCACCCTGTCCCGCCACGCTGGCCAAGCCTCCCAGGTCCCCGCCGCCTTGTTCCCGACTCAGGGAAAGGTGGGCTCTTGCCTGGCAAAGTGGACGGGGCGCTGCAGGCGCTTGGTGGACGCTCTCCGTCCTGCTCAGTGTCTGTCCCGGTTTCCCTGGGAGACTCGCGGTGCGTGGGCGCTAAATTATAGCAAATGTGTTTTCCTGCATCACTGACATAATCATATGACTTTTTCTTCTTTATCCTGTTAACCCAGTTGCTGGCCATCGTTCATTTTCAAATATTGAACTAACTTGCATTCCTGGAATAAGCCCAGTTGGCCACGGTTCATAATTCTTCACATACATTGCTGAATTCTGTTTGTGAAAATTTTGTGAAGGACATCTGCATCTGTCTTCATGGAGGATAATGGCCCCTCGTTTCCTTTTTTCAGTACTGTCTTTGGTTTTTGACTCAGGGTAATACTAGCTTCGTGCAATGAGTTGGGAGGTATTTCTCTTCTATTTTCTGGAAGCAACTGGGCAGAATTGGTGTTGATTCCCTTTTAAACACTTGGTAGGATTCTCCAGTGAAACCATCCCGGCCCGGACGTTCTATGTGGGGAGCAGTTTCAATGGCCAAGCCGGCTTCCTGGATCCCTCCGGGGCTGCTCAAGCGGGCCGCTTCACGCTGGGGGGCTGTGGCGGTCTGCGTGCCGAGGGCAGCGGGCCCGCCTTGCGTAAGCTGCCGACGCGCATGAGCGGGGCTGCTGGGCAGGTCCCTCGCACGCTGGATGTCTGTGGTCGGCGGGGACCTCCCTCGTTTCATTGCTGATGCTGGTCACTCTGTCTTCTCTCTTCTCTGTCAGTCTCCCCAGGGGCGGGTCAAGTTTACGGGTTACTGCTGAAGAGCCGGCTCCATTCCACTGACCTCTACTGCTTTTTGTTTTCTGCTTCCCTGAGCTCGTTCCATTTGCGTGGTTTTCTTCTTTCTGCTCATTTTGGGTTTTTTTTTTATTATTTGCTCTTCTTTCGGTAGGTCCTCATGGCAGGAGCTTAGCTGATTCGTTTGAGACTTTCCCTCTTTGCCTGCGGCGGCGGCTGAAGTCCGCGCAGCGCCGCACATGGCCGCGGCCAGCACGGGGCCCCGGGGCCGCGGCGCCAGTCCGCAGGCCCGGGTCGTCGCTTTCCTCGTGTTGCCCCTCACGCTCTTGGCTCCTTCGCTCTGGTTTGGGTCTCCTTCCGGCCTGCCTGTAACTTGCACCTGTCTTCTGCTATGTGCGTTTCTGATGCTGTGTTTTTCACTACGATGTTCGTTTATTTCTTTGGATTCTAAGTTTCTGTACAGACATGGCACGTTCCCCACCTACGTACACCAGTGCTCCGGGGAAAGCAAAACAGGGCCCCCCGAGTCTGGCTCTCAAGGAGCGCTGTGGCCCCAGGAAGGCCGGGGGCCTGGAGGGCCTGGGATCCCAGCAAGCGAGCAACTCAGGGGAGAGGCGGCCCCTGAGAGGCGGGGCCGCGAGGCCGTCAGGGACGCCGGCTGGCTCAAGTGCGTGGGTTAATTCATAAAGGGGAGTGTGATTGTCAGGGGAAAAGACGCTGCGGCCCCCGCCGGTGGGAAATGAGCACAGAGCCGCCGTAGCTCATCGTGTGGCCGCTCAGTGAGCCCGCGGCCAGCGCTGGAGGAGCTGGGTGCCGCGGACCGTTACCGATGCTGTCCTGTGATGCCGCCGCTGGCAATTCAGACCCGCTGGCCACAGAGCAGAGGACCCCGTGACGCCCCCCTAGGGCGCCGTGCAGGTGCTGGGACGGCTCACAGCACTCGGTGGAACACGCTCGCCGGCTCATTAAAGGGCACTGTGAAGGGCACTGTGAAGGACACGGACAAATGGCCAGAGGAGGTGGGATGCAGGGCGAGGTGCGGGGAAGTCCTGGGCGCAGGAGCTTCTGTCCCCGCGAAGTTGGGGTGCGTCACCTTCCTGGTCTGCGGATGTGTTCACCATCCTGAGAACTCTCCGAGGCCCATCCCGGGGCGGTGGTTCTGTGGAGGCTCCCCCCACAGGCACGCTCAGCGGCCAACCCTGTCTCCAGCCGGCCTTCCTCGTCTAGAGAATGGGAGGCGGGGCTTAAAGTCCCAGGCTTCTCATCAGGGACCTGGTCTTCCTGGGACCACCCAGGAACCCTCCCATCCAGGAACCCTCCAGGAGCCACCCAGAGTCACCTCATCACAACAACTGCTGTGCCAAGTGCTCCTGTCACTTGGATGTTTATGAGGGTTTCAGGGGTTCTGTGACAGAAATAGGTGCAGAGACCACCATACGTCTTCTCCATGCTCTCACGGAGCCCTAGCGAGGAGACTGTGAACACTGGGACCCCACTGGTGGCTCCAAGCCACTGTGACGGGGACCAGGGGCAATTTAACATTCGAGTCATGCCCCCATTGCTCATTGCCATTGGACCCCCACCCCCTCGGATCTGCCTACAGGGGCGGCGCGGGGGCGTTTGGGGCACGTGACCTGGCCCCTCTGACAGTTTCCACCCCCTTGCTGGGGCCTGGGTGATACGAACCCGCAAGGGCGAGGGGCCGAGTTTACCCCCGCTGTGAGCCCACTGCCTGGGGGCCAAACGGTGAAGCGGGGACATTGAAGAAAGGAAGGCATGCTCCCGTGTGATGTGGCCCGGGGACGGCGGGGTCTGCTGGGAAGCACTCCTGGCCACGCCGCTGGAGCCTGGGCAGGGGCGCCCCTTCACGGCCTGAGTCTGCCCTTGGCCTCATCCCTCCCCGAGCTCATTCACTACTCACATTTTTACCTCCTTTCTTCCTTTTCATTTTGGCTGGAAGTTCCTTTTCTCTGTTCACAGCTAGCTTCAAGTTTTTTAGTTCCTGTCTCATCAGCTCATCAACCTAGGCGAATACAAAACATACCTCTTTTAAGTGACTCTGCATGCCTCGCGTTTCCTGTGTGACGATCAAACGGAGCTTCAGTTCTGGGCCAGTCACGGGAGGAAACAAGGGGCACGGCGGCTGCCGTGAGCGGCGGGTGTCACGCGCCACAGTGTGGCTCTACCTGCACCCGGATCTCTGACTCCAGCTCCTTCCGCTTCTCCTCCCTGATCATTTCCGGGTCGTATTCCTGGGGGAAATTCCACGACTCGTCTTTGTTCCTCCACGTGTCTACGCGCCAGAAGGACAAGGAAAAGGAGAATGAACATTTCCTTCAACACGAAGACTAACGAGAGCAGTTGCCGCAATGTATACGTTTAATGTTCTATCTCATCGCACGGATGGAATCGAAGTCTGACAAAGAAAAAATAATCAAAAGCGTGATGGGACTCATACGTCCTTTTATTCCGCTTCCCCAGTAGAAGAAGTTTGCATAACACCTAAAAAATAACGAAAACTGCTCCTTTGGGATTATCAAAAAAAAAAGTGTGATACAAATAACATTTTTCTATGCAATCATAACTATGAAAAAACATATTAATTGTGGGGTGATACAATTGTGGGGTGGCTACTTTTGTAGAATGTTTTACGTTTCATTATTCAAATGATTCACTAAAATGTGAAAGATGTTGCTGCTAGTTCAACTCACCCGCACGTGACCCTGGCCTCCCATTACAAGACACCACCGAACACACAGGAGCACCCAGGACCTGTCCCTAATTCAACAGCTGCACGATGGAATTACTCTGTGGGCGTCTGTGAAGTCACACATAGTTTACGTGGCCTGCCTGTCCTGCCCTGACACTTAGAACGGTTAGAGAAATAGGACCTGGCAGAAAAGGAGAACTTCGTATCACGGAGTCAGCGGAAACAAAGTTCGCTTCTCAGGAGGTGTGCCGAGGTGCAGGGTCACTGGGCAGTGGGACTGGGGGGTCTCCCCCAGGGAGCAAGTGGGACGGTTTGGGAAATGGGCTCTCCTGCCCTCTGTGTTCAGGGTATGATGGAAACTTGCGGGACCAAACCGGCAACTGCCAACCAGCGTGGCAGCTCCCGTGGGAGCTCGTTGTTAGGCGGTGATCCACACCAACTTGGGGGGCAACTGGGGGCTCTGGGGGCCCAGCAGAGGCTTCCCCACCTCTGACAATTTCTGCGGCTTGGGAGGTCTGGGGTCCTATGGCCTGGACGGCGGGTGGTGCCATGAGTGACTGGGACAGAGGGCCCCCAACCACGGTCTCCCCCATGAGCACGGCCTGGGGATCCCGAGACTGGCCAGGCCTGAGTCCCTGATGCACTGACTGAGAAGGAAGGGGGCCGGGCTTAAATGCGAAGGTGTGAGGACAGTCACAGTCACAGAAATGACGTCTGGGTGCTCCAGAGAGCAGGACGCGTCTGTCAACTGTGAAGGCCGTGAGCCTGGAGAGTCACCAGGCAACCCGGGGGTTGGAAGGCGCTGCACAAACCAGGGGACCGGGGCGAGCAGAGGGGTGAGGAGCGCAAGGCCCGGGGACTGCACGCGACAGGATGCCGGCCGCGCTGCGGGTCCCAGGGAGACGAGCAAAATGACGGGGAGATCTGGACATACAACAGCAAATGTGCAAGACAACCATCACCAGGGCTTCAGCCCCCGACTGCTGCCGGCGTACAGCCTGGCGCTGGGGCCCACGGTTTGGGGTCAGGTGGAACCTCGTCCTTACCAACACTCTCCCTCCAGAGTGAGAGGCACCGCAGAGAACAGCTGCCGCTCCAGAAACAGCTGTGCCCAAAGGGCGGACACAGGCCAGCAACGTGGGAGAGGGGCGCCTGAGGGCCAGTGGACGTGTCCTCTTGGGGGTCAGAGCCAGGGCCCCGCAGGACGGGTCCACGGTATGAAGGTGAGATGTGGGGCCGCAACTCCGGTTCCCCAAACGTTGCGTTGGGTCTGCAAGCCACGGGCTGAAGGCCCTGCTGACATGGCTCCCAGCCGCTGGCCTGGAGATTTCCGGAGGCGGAAATGGTCGCTGCAAGCTCTTTGTTGCTCACAGGTCAGGCGGGCCCACCTCGCTTCCAGGGGGACTACTGGCTCCCGGGCCGGCAGGGGCTTTCAGGCACTGCAGCCCCCCACCAGCGGACTGAGGGGTTTGTGGCCTCGGCAGGGCTTGGTCAGCTGCTAACTGACCGCATCCTCTGGCAGGCAGACATAATGGAGAAGTTTGGGGGGCGGAGCACCAACAGACGGGGGCGGTGGCCAGCCTGGGACAGAGGTGTGAAGGCCCCACAAGGCTGATGAGGTCCAGGTGTGGCGGGGTGGGTCTGCAGAAAGCGGCTGGACAGCCAGGGCTGCATTTTTACTATTTTAAATAATGATGCCCAGGAGTGAGAGAGGCCTGGGGGGCCTGTCCCGTTTACCAGGGCCAGGGCAGGAAGAATGCACTTTGCATAAATTGTCTGTGTCATCTCAGCGGCACAAAAAATGCCTTATGTCATAAACAGTTTGACCTTTGCCCTGAGCCCCGGAGGTGACTCTGTGCTTGGAGTGTAGGGTGCGTTTGCCCCGAAGGCTCTGCCGGTTCACTGCATCGCCAGCTTAAACTGTGGAAAAATGGTGAGCTACAGGGATAGTACCATGCTTCTCTTTTGTGTTTGAAATTATAAGAATTTCCCCTTGGAAATACTATAAAAGTTTAAATGTGTCCTATTTATTAATAGTAAATATACTATTAACTAGTAACAACTAGTGAAAACGTACTCTCTACTTTAGTAACTCTTTTCTAACTTGTATGATAACTGTACCTTCTCCAACAGCAAAACTCACCTGTTTCATTAAGATCTTTTGAAGCAAAATTGCTTTGTTGTTTATTGACTTTGCTTTTTCCTAAATAGATTTACCAAAATATGGGAAGCAATGCATTTACGAATGGGGGGGGGACACACGAATGAACAGCAAGTGCTGCAGAGAATGAGGAGACCAGGGGGCCCTCGTGCGCTGCTGGTGGGCATGCAGGCTGGTGCGGCCACTGTGGAAGGCAGCGTGGAGGGTCCTCATAAAACTAAAAATGGAACTGCCCTATGACCCAGTGATCCCACTGCTGGGTATGTATCCAGAGAAACCCGAACACTACAGAGTCTGTGCACTGCAACGTTCCTAGCAGCGTTATCTACAATCGCCAAGCCACGGATGCAGCCCAAGGGCCCATCGGTAGATGGGTGGATGAAAACGCCGTGGTGCACTCACACATGGAACACTGCTCGGCCGTAGGAAAGAATGAAATCTTACCATTTGCAACAACATGGACGGACCTGGGGGTGTTATGCTGAGCGAAATCAGTCAGTGAGAGAAAGACAAATACCATAGGATTTCATTTATACGTGGAATCTTATGAACAACATAAACAAACAGAACAGAATCAGGCTCATAGACACAGAGAACGGGCTGGCGGCTGCCGGGGGGAGGGAGTTGGGCGCCGGGGGGAAGGAGAGGGGATTAAGGAGCACAGACTGGCAGTTGCAGGATAGTCACGGGGGTGTAAAGCACAACACAGGGAATATAGGCAATAATACTGCGATAACTATGTATGTTCCAGGTGGGAAAAAAGTACAAAAATAAATGAAAAGAAGAAAGGAACACGGCCCTGCCGGGCAAGAGCGCCATGACGTGACTACTGAGGTAACGGCCCTAGCCCCAGGGCCCGGCTCTCCTGGCGCTGCAACCGTGTCACACAGTGACGCCCTGCCACCCTCCCCCCGGCCCATTCTCACGGGCTTCGTTTTCCGCCGGGACCGTGCTTTTCTCATGACACTTCTGCACAGGGCACTTCCAATCCCTTCAAGAATTTCATGGGCGTTTGTAAATGCTGGGAGCTATTCATGGCCCGCGGAGGGCGAGCCCTGCCCCGCTTCTCCGACAGCGGAGAATGAGCCTTTATCCGGCCCCTGAAAAGCAGGCCTGGGCGCTTCCACACACTAGGGGCTGACAAGGGAGGGGGCTTCATCTCAGTGATTAAAATGCTAATGTTTTATTTGAAAAGGAAAACCTTTGATTTTTAAGAAAAGACGTCTAAGACAAGACATTTAATGTCTTTACGTTACCAAAGACCTGGCAGATAATCCGTGCAATGCCACAGCGTCCCACCGGGGCAATGACACTGTCGGCTCCGGAAGGACCGCTGTGTGGGTTTTGTTTTTTGGGGTTTTTCTGGCCTTAATGGAAACAGATATTACACAAAAGGTGTGGACAATCTCAAGGGCTTCCCTGCGTGGGCCGGTGGGTTAAAAGACTAGGCTTCCCATGGAAACATGAGATTTCCCCCAAATTAATGTTTGCTTTTATCAAAATAATGCATGCACATTGTATTAAACAATGTCAGAGAGCATCAAAAGATTCTAATGAAGAATGGTCCCACTCTGCCTGCCTGGTGACACCCATTCCCACGTTCATTCGATCGTTAGAAGCTGCACTGAATACATTCCAATGTATTCAGAGATCTGACTTATTCATATCTTATCTAACTTATAAATAATTTACTCGTAAACTGTTAAATTCGTGGCGTTATGGAGCCCCCTTGCCAGCCAGGCGCTGCTCTCAGAGGGGCCAAGAGGAGCAGGGTCTGCCCCTGGGGGCCTGGTGCCCCTGCAGGAACACAGTGGACACGCACATCCCAGCCGGACAGAGGGAAGTCGAGCTGGCTCCGGGTGGGGCCCAGGGTGGGCGAGGGGCTGGGTGAGAGGTCGCCGGGACCAGCAATCCAGGAAAGGGGGACAGAAGGTGCGGGCGCCCGGAGCGGGGAGCAAGACCGGCCTTGGGGGGCAGGCGGAGCCGTGCATTCCCATGTGAGCCCTGGCGGTCTCTCCGGCCGGCTCCTGGGCCTAAGGATGTGCTCGCGCGGCTCCCTGCTGACGCTGCTGACCCCGCCGACCTACCGATTTCAGCCACGGGCCCCGACTTCCCACGACGAGGGTTTTGCTCCCGCCCACTTTCTTTCCATCTCCCTTGCTTTCTCTGCAGGGGGCCAGCCATCAGAGGAGAGGGAGCCAGCCCTTCCCGACCCCGGGGAGATGGTCACCGCGTGGGCGTGCGGGACAGTGTTTAGAAGGACACAGCGCCTGAGCTCCCATGCTCAGGACATCCTGGAGGACAGGCTCTACCGCAGTGCGGGGGGACAAGAGAATAGGGGTGATAGGTGGTGCGGGGCACGGGAAGGCCCGGGGTGACAGTGACTGGGCACCGAGAGCGAGGGCCCCAGGGAAGGCAAGCCGGTAAACCTGCCGATGCGCCTGAAAGCGTGCGAAGGGCACTTGAACGTCGGGCGGGATGTGGCGCAGCTGCGGGCCGCTGTGCGGACCTGGCGAGAAGGTCGCCCAGAGAAGTGTCTCAGCAAACACTGTTGTGGGCACGCATCCGAGGGCTGGTGGCCCCCGGCCCCCCACCGCCGCGTGCGATTCCTAGCTGGGCCCGTGGGATGTCGATGCTGTCAGTCCAGCTCACACAAGCCAACTAACGTGTGCCACCGTCCCCAGCCCGCCCACCGCCACCACAGCCGGCGGGCGTGCCGATGGCACGCGCCATCTCTGCATCCCCAGCTAGTGTGGCGCCAGCGCAGCGCAGACAGCCAGCGGTTGCTGACTGAACACGCGAGGGAAGGGATGTCTTCGATAGCGACTGCCCCGCCCTGGTGCTCTTCAAGGAGCTGACAGCCTCTCAAACTTGAACAACGGCAGGTGTGTTCTATCAGTGCCTGCCGACCAGGGGCCAGTGACGCTAACTTGTCCTGGGGGTTGTGACAAATTGGAACTGGCACGGGAAACACAAAGCTTTGCATGTCACAGGCACCTAACAAGCAGGACTTGGCCCCTTCCTCCTCCTCGCTCCCCAGTGAGAGCGGCTGCCCACCCTGCCCATGGCCTCCTCTCCTCCGAGCTCCGCGGGCCGGCATCCCAGGAGCGGGACCCTCGCCACAAGCGGCCACCCTTACTTTGTAGCACTGGCACATGAAACCGGTGAGGACACTGAGGTCGTGGCTGAGGGTGAGGCTCGACTGATCTGGGTGGAACCGTGAGTCGACAGAAAACACATCCGTTACATCAACAACAGCACACGTGCTGTCAGGGGGACTGGGGTCAGGGTGGGGGTGTGATGGACGCCGGGGAACGCCCAGTGTCATGTCCTTTCGTGTTTCCAGGAATTCCCAGCCAGCGCGAAGGGCCAGAGTCATCGTGGCCGGTCCTCGCACCACGGCTCATCGGGAGGGTGGGGTGGACCCAAACGGGAATTGGATCATTGTTCTCGTGAGTCGTCATGGAAATATCTGAAAGGCCAGGTCACACACTGGCAGCTGTGGCTGGGCCAGGGCCGGGTTACGTGTGCCGAATGGGGGCCAGAGGGCTGGGTCGGTGTCCGGGCTCAGGTCTCATGGGATGAAGACATTTCTCTGTCCGCACGGCACCGGTTCTCCGGGGCATGGATTCCCCCCGCCCCAATTACCAGCGGGAGGCTGTGAGGTGTTAGGGTTCAAAACCGAACAGAGGTTTAGATTCTGTTCTTGTCTTATTTGTATCTTGCCTTTAACCCACACTGAGCCTGGAAGGTACCCGGGGGCATTTAAAATAGGCCTGCCTGGGCTCTGAGTCGCAAGTTCGCAGCCTCCCCTGGCTGGGCACTGAATTTGCCGACGGGCTGGGTGCTGGGTCCCCTAGGGGCCTGCCAGGTTGACAAAGGGGCACTTCTGTTGACACTTTTCCATCGTCACACCTAACTCCTAAACTGACCTTTGTAGGTGTTATTTCCTTCCTCCACCGCAGGAAGGAAAACACTCGGTGACATTTTCCACGTTTCATCTTCTTCCTGTGAAAGCAGAAGAGTGTCTTCGTGAATCGTGGGCACAGCAGGTCTGTCGAGGCCGGGCAGTGACAGGCACACCCACTGTGACGGCTGTCCCCACGGTCAAGCTCACAGGCCGTTTCCGGGTGTGGAGTGAAGGTCGGCCCCTGCCCGCCCACCCTCCCGGGCAGCGGGCCCGCAGGCCGGTCTGACACCAGGGCGCACGGCTCTGGAGGCGCGGCTCCGCGTGCTGGCTCCGGAGAGGTCCCAGATAACACGCTCGGCCTCGGTAGACTCCCCTGTGGTCCCCCACGCCCTGAACCTGGACCCGTCCCTTCCCTTCCCTGCGTCCCGTGAGCCTGCTCTGAAGGCGCTCCCGTTTGCTCTGCCACGTGCCACTCTGCGCCTGGCCATGCCTTCCTCTGCTTGCCCGCCCCCTCCCTGGGCCAAGATGCCACCCCGAGCCCCAGCCTGGAGTTGGAGGCCCCGTTTCTTCCCTGGGGCCCAGTCCCTGCGGCCTCCCTGCCCTGCCCCGCACTGAGGGCGCCGCCCCTGCCGCTGCGTCCGCACAGCCAGGCCAGGGCCTACCCAGGCGCCCGCTGCCCGCCGCTCCCCTCCACCCCCTCCGGCCAGCAGCCGTCCCCTCGGCCCCGACACCTCAGGGCCCAGCTGCTCCCAGAGGTGACAGCCAGGTCTTGCGGACTCTCATCTGATGGCTCTGGGCAACAGTGTTTCTGCCACATCGAGTGTCAGGGCCCTGACGGCACGGCCACAGTGGTTGTCCCCCACCAGCGGCGGGGGACGCTGCAGTCTGCGTTACATCCGCAGGGAACTTTCCAAAGCACGTGGCACTCTGTCCACAGCCAAGAGGAGGCACGGACACCAGACAGCAGTCACGGTCCCCTGGGCTGCGTCCAGAGCAGCGCCCCTTGAGTACGGGACGTGTCCCTCCTCTCTGGGACGCCGTGTGCCCACACGTGGTGGTGGCGGTGCAGTGCCTGTGTGGTGGCCCCCTCCTACCGTCCTCCTCCCCCCGCCCCGCGGCAGGAGGGGACACAGGTGGTCTATGAACCGAGAGCTCGCAGAGTGTAAGAGCCATGGGGCGGGGCTTGGGGGCCAATGGACTCAGCCGTGGCGTCTGCCTGGAACCACCGCTCGCACCGCAGAGGGGGCTGCCGCAGCCGCGGAGCGGGGCTGCCTGCCTTGCAGAACCCAGGAGAGAGCCTGAATCCAGAGACATCGGGGCGCAGAGCCCGGCAGCACCTGCCCCGCCTTCCGGGACCCACCGAGCTCACTGTGAAGACGGCCCCCGCGCAGTGCCCAGGGCCGCCCGCTGCCCGGCCTGCCGGCCCCAGACGCAGCCGTTGGAGAACACCCTGTGTGAGGAGCACGGAGGCGGCTGGCACTGGGGAAAGCTCGTCCTTGGGGGGAAGAGCTCACTGCCGGAGGCTTCGAGTAACTCTGCCCAGTCTTCCCTGAGCCGTTGCCGACGCCTCTCTCTCCAGGTGTCCCTAGGGACTCATGGGTCTTCGATCTACTTCAGTCAGTGTGCTGCTAAGCGGGCTGCCCTCCGTGTTCTGGGTGCTCAGATTGTCCTGAGGTCGGCCTCTGGGGGCCCCGTGGGTGTGAGCGTGTGTGTCTGTGTGGGGAGGGTGCTCCAGGGAGGGGCCCTAAAGGGGAAAATGCTTTCAGCGGAGGGAACACGCGTGTGACGTCTGAGCTGGGAAGGCCACGTTCCGTTTGCGTAACTGGAAGCTGAGCACGGCAGGGCGTGCCCAACGGGCTGAGCAGGCGGGCCTGAGGTTCGAGCGGCGGGAGTCGGCCCACCTTCTCTCCGACCGGACTTCCTGTTCCCATCTTCCTCTGTGGAAAATTCCTCATGGTTCTGAGGCAAAACTCCCCTCCTCTGTGAAGGCGTCCTGGATGCCCCCGGGTAAAACCCTCTTTCCCCCGGCTCGGGAGGACTCGCCCAGGCTCCCTGGCGTCTGTGTCTCTGTACAGACCACTGGCTACGCACACACGTCTTCACTGCTCTCCTGGGCGGGGGGACCCTGGGGGCAGGGTCCCATCTCGCTGACCTTCTGCACCCCGCGTGGAGCCGGCCCCACACCTGGTCCCTAAACAGGTGCTCAGGGCATGTCGGCAAGAATGAGATTTATCCACCTCTTTGTACAAATTTCTCTCTTTAACAAACAGTGAGCTCTCAAGGGAACAAGGCGAGACAGCCCGAATGACGCCACCTGCTGGCGCGCCCCTAACGCAGCAGGCACCGCTCTCCACGGGGCGCGGACGCCTTCCAGGCGCAGGACAAAGCATGCAGGGAGCGTTTGCTTTCTCTCCAAAGCCATTTCTTCCCTGGGACCTTAGCTCCCGCAGGTTATCGGACGTATCCCTCTCTTTGGTTGCTGCTTCAAACATCGAATATTTTGCTGATATTGACAAATCACAGGAGAGGAAAATTCCGCAAGGAGGTTTCCATCCATCATCTCAACTCCAGTCACTTTCTCGGAGTCTTTTGCTCTCATGGGTCTGGCAAGCCCACTGTGGTCTGGCACAGAACCTTCCTCGACCCTGCTCACCCCCTTCCGATGGAAACTTCCCAAATGCGACCCTCACCCCTCCCCAGGTGGCTGGAGAGAGTTCAGACGGAGGGAGGCTCCTGGCTGGGAGAGGCTGGGCGCCGACCCTGACCCTGACCTCAACCCCGACCCCGAGGAGCTGCGCTGGCCAACCACACCCAGAGCCTGTGAGAGTCACACGGACTCTCTCTGCATCAGGACAGGACACACACGGGGAGGCCAGTCTCCGCAGGGACTTCTTCAAGAAGGACTTGCACAGAGGAGCTGGCCCTGGTGGACCTGAGTCCCGAGACCCCCGCCACCCCAGCCTCTGCCTGCCGTGCTTCTCGGCCCTGAGCCCCCGTGTGCCCCCACCCCGTCTTATCTTCCGCTGATCCAGTGAGTCCCTACTGCCCCCAAGTCCAGTGAGTCACAGCGCGGAGCAGGGGCCTGGGTATATGCGACCCTGCCACTCACTCCAAATCATTGCACGTGCCCCTGGGGTCCGCTCTGGGCAGGCACCAGACACGATGCCCCGAGAGTGGGGCTGGCCCCCCAGCACCTCCCCAAGCCCCCGACGGCTTCTCCATCAGGCTGACAGCAGAGACCGCTGCATTTTTGCAAAAACGCTCCCTGACTGCACAAAGGGCACCTCGACAACAGTGCCCTAAAAATTTTAAAATCCAAGGAAAAACTCAGTGGCCTCGCCGTCACCTCCATCCAGTGAGGCCTTCTCCTTCACAATGGGCGGGTCTGCTGTGAGCAGAGGCTCCCGGGCTTTTTAGCACACACGTTCTTCCGAGAGGGCGCACTTTCCCACAGAGGTTGACGTGCTGTTTCAGGGAGGATACCCACAGGGTCCTCCTGTCGTTCTTGGTCTCCGCGTGCCACTGGATGCAAATACACATGTCCCCACGATGCCATCGCCAAGCCCGATACCGACCCTGGGATCACAGGACACGTACTATCCCTTTCTGGGAAGCAGAGCAAAATTGGGTTTAAAATGCCCTAAAATGACGTAAGACTGTGGCCAGATCCTCTGTTGGCTACAAAGCACCGCCCCGGGCCAGGGGGCTGGGGCGCCGGCGCCATGGCCAGAGAGATCGTTGGGTGGCCACGCAGACAAATCTCAGCTTCTATACCAGTCTCGCTGTACCTAGGTACGAGGATCTTTCCAGGAGAACTCAGCACGAAGTCAAGTAATTTTTGGCTGGAGTAAATTCAGAGAAGGAGCTTCAACGTTCACATGGCCACGCGGTGCTGCAAACACCAACGAACTGAAAAGCACTGTAAGAATGGATGGCACAGAGCTCCTTCCTGTGTTTTGTCTCTAAGGTTGACACTTTAGAGACTAAAGCACACGGCCGACCGCCAGGAAATGACACTGGTATTGAAAGCGCAGGTGCAGACGTGGCTCCAGGGGCCACAGCAGCCTCTGGCGTCCCGTAAAGCACTCTCCGTGGAGGGCCCCCTTGCCTGCATCCTTCACACGGGCAGAGGGGGACTTAATCCAAGATCCAAAAGACAGGTTAATTTTTTTTTTTTATTGTTGAGTTTTGAGAGTTTGTTTCGTATTCTAGAGGCGAGTCCTCTGTCAGGTAGTTTGCAAACATTGCCCCCAGCCTATAGGTTGTCTTTTCGTCCTTCTCGGGGGCTTTGCAGAGTCAATGTTCCTCACTTTGATGAAGCCCAGCTTATCCGCTGTCCCGTGGTCTCGGTGTCAAGTCTGCGCACCCTTTGCCTGCCCCTGGGCCCTGAAGAGCTGACCCCCGTGTTCCTCTGCGGGTTTTATAGTTTTCCACTTTAGTCCACGATCATTCCGAGTTGTTTCTGTTCTTGTACAGGGTGTCAAGTTTGGGCCAAAGCCCACTTTCGTGCCTATGATGAAGATCTAGTTTTCTCAAGCTCCTCTCTGAAGGTGTCTGCTTTGGGGTCTTCGGTCCGCTCGCCCCACACCGAGGATTAAGATTCCCGCTGGTTGCGGGTCTCTTGTCCTTCAGCACGACACAGAGAGGGCCTCCAGGGACGTCCAGGCAAAAAATGGAAAACGTCCGTATTTTAAATGCGAACTTGTTTGTAAAGCTCCTTGTCAAGGGCATGCCAGACGACTTGTCACAGTTCTTTCACTTCAGAACGTCCCTGTGCACAGTTACAGAGACCCACCGCCACAGGCCTCGTGACAAAAATCCGAGGGGGCGATGAAACCTGCCAGCTCACATCCCAGACTCCTCCCCGGCATCTCCAGGTTCAAACATCTCAAATCGTCAGGGGGCCATCAACCCTCAGGCTCCTGATGGAGAGGGTGCCCCGGGGGGGGGGGCGCCCCGCTGCTCTGAGGTGCAGGGGTGGGGGTGGGGGGTGGGGGGGTTGGGCAGGCGGCTGAGCAGGCCACCCCCAGCCTCCCCACACAACTCACTCTCTTCTCTTTCAGCCTTGTAACTGATGTTTGATTTTAAATGCTTTCCCTGCGAACGGACTCCGGAACAGCTCAGACCCTGGCCCACCCGTCCCTGGGGCAGACCATGCCTCGCCCCTGCCCCCCGGGGCACTTCCTCACCCACGCCCACCCCGTAACCCGCAGCACAGCACAGACCTTAGACCACAACCCACCAATCCTGATCTGCTCAAGTCGCTCCCCCGAGGTGACTCTTCTCTCTGGAGGCACAAGGCTCTGCCCAGTCCCCATGGCCCGTCCCTCACCGGTGCCGGCCTTTGCGGTCAGTCGCCCCCCGCCCCAAACAACGTCCCGCTCTGAACGCCTCTCTGGCCGAGGGACTGCCTCGAACCTGCCGCCTGAGTCCCTCAGCCCTGCCTCTGACTCACTTGCGTTCCAGTCCCCGACCCCCGGCAGCTGCCCCCGCCACCTCTGCTCACGGGGAACAGCCCACGGCCTCACAGAACGTCCGGCCTGACGCCTGCCGGGTACAGAGGGCAGTGGAAACCTCAGGCAATGTTGCTGTTGTTTTTAAATATGAGGTCTTCCCTAAGCTTTCGGACTGTCCGTAGGTGGCTGGCAGTGGAGGGAGGACTCAGTGTGACGGACCCCTGAGGAACAGTCGCGGCTCTGCCGCTGAGAAACAGGACCGACGCGGGAGGCAGTACCTACGCACCTCAAACAAAACCGACCTCCAGACCTAACCCTTTAACCAGGATGAATGACAGTCGTCTTTCTTTTTTTCCCATGGGCCAAAATGCCAATTCTTACCCACCAATTGGACCAGCTGGTCTCGGGAGTGCTGCCAGACTCTTTATGGTGGATTCTAGAAAGCTTTCAAACGTCAGTGGAAAAGGTAGCCTGACCGCTGAGGAGCCAGCCCCCGTAACTGAAACATTCCGACTTCTACCGGCATCACCATCTATTCTGTCAGTAACCACGCTGTCGCTTCGTAGCCCTGTACTTTTCGGGAACAGTCATTTCTAAGTAACTCTGCAGAATCTCACCCGGCCTGTGCAACCACGTCGGAAATGCCGGTCTGCTCAGGCTCTGTGTTGTGTCCCCAGCTGTTCACCCTTAGGGGACTCTTTACTAGCTGGTTAATAAAATGCCTTCTCTCAACACGGACCCGATTGTGTAGCTGATCGCATCCGGCTTTTATGGAACAAGCTCCACTAACTAAGCTTTTAATTTGCAAGTGTCAAATGCCCTCATGCCTATTGAGAGGAAGAGAAACTTAGAATAAAATAGAAATTCTCCCAATTGTCCTTATTCTTAGGCACTGCTTAAAAACTCTCTCACCAAGTGAGAGGAGGGTCGTAAAAATTCACTTCATGGAGTCAGTAGTCTTTTTTGGGGTATGGGGTGAGGGAACTATTTAGAACTTCTGGGGTACGGGCAGGCAGGTTAGTATGGCAATGGGTGGGCTCTTGAGTGGGGTTCCCTGGAGACACACAGGTGGTTTACTGGGAGCAGCACCCACAGTGGGGAGGGGGGGACAGGTCTGGGCAGAGGGAGCAGCGGACTGTCAGTCATGAGGGAGCCCAGTCATGGGGGTTGTCCGGTGAGGTGGGGGGCTGCGTCTCCTCGGGTGCAGCTGCCCTGGTGGTGCGGGTGCCCTCACGTGGATTAGCTCTCTCAGACCCAGGGGTCAGAGCATCTTCTGGGTAGTTGGGGGCTGGGCGCCTGGGTCCCCACCTTGGCATCCACTACAGTGGGTGGGGCCTAAAACGAGTAGTAACGGGGTCTTCTCTCACCCCCAACCCCACGGCCACCTCCAACCCCACCACACAAGGCAAGACCTGGCCCAAAGTGACCGTTTGAACTCTGACTTGCTTTGGATAGTGAGAAACAAAACCTTCCATGAAAATATATCCAACAGGGCAGTATTAAGGGACAAATCTGAAAGACCTCACTTTGGTTGAAGTAGATACAATTATTTGACTTTGCAGTGGTCACGTGGTTTGCCAACCGATCTTCCTTATCTCCACTCCCGGGGGAAGACGCGTGGGCCCATTTATTCTGAGGCATGAAAACTCAAAGCAAGCACACATGTGGCTTAACATGGAAAGTATCCGAGTTGTCGAAACCACTCGTTATCCTAATAGGTATTTATAAATCATAGAAAAGATGAAAAAATGGCTACCGATTGTCGGTCAACGTAAAAAAGCCTTGGGAAACCGCTGGTAGGCAGCATGACTCCCTAGGGAATGAGTGACTGCCGTCTCAACAGATTCAACGTCATCCCGCTGATTCAAAGCAAAGGAGCAAAGAGCCTCAAATTTCTAAAATTCCAAATTCCTTACCTTATCTTTTTCTTTTGTTCCTTTCTTCTCCTTGGTTTTTTTGGCTTTCTTTTCCTTTTTCTTCTTTTTCATCTTTTTGTTTTTTTCCTCCTCTTCTTGGCTCGCAATAATATCATCAATAACCTGTTAAAAAAACCAAAACCACCGTGGCATGTGAACAGTCCTGTCGAGATGAGGACCGCCGCTCCTGTCTGAAGGGGGTGTCCGCGCTAATCGGTCTCCCCCTCCACCCAGCGCTGGACCCCGGATGCTGGCCCCTTCTGGGGGCATCACGGGGACCCCGCCTGCCCCTGCCCTCAGGTGGAGTCATCCGTGGGAGCCAGCAGGCAGGTATCCGAGGGCAGATGGAGAGGGGGGCGTTTCAGAGCCAGCTCCTCCCAGAGGCAGAGCCGCTCTGACTCCCAGGGGCCCCACGGACACCAGTGGAGCCCGAGGCTCTCTCCACACCGCAGCCGTGGCCTCTGCGCCGCGCCTGTCCACATGTCTTCCCCAAATCCCCGCTGGGATGCCTTTGTTTCCTGCTGGACTCCGATGGTGACAGGTGCTCCTGTAATCACATCACCTGCCCACGAATGACCACGCACCTCTTCTCAGAGTTGTTTCTTTCCCCTGTGATTTAATTCATATTTCCTACAGTGGCCAAGACCCATTTATTCCTCCAAAATTTAAAATACCTGTTAAGTAGTACCTGGGTCACATGGGATCAGCATCAACGAAGAATCAGCAAAGGTTTGTAGAAAGCCATACAATTCAGTTCAATACAACAGGTGTCTGACGGGCTCTTGCTGGCTGTGACAGCGAGCTATGAATTCTGGGAGCTAGGAGGGTGCCGGTGACAGGACACACATCCTGTCTGACCCTCAGGCTCTGCTCATCACCCGCCATGGGACTGAGACAAGCGAAATAATAGATCTGAGACTCAGCGTCTCCAGTTCTAAAACAAAGTTCCCGTGTCTATCCATCTGCCTGTCCACAGCCCTGGCGACCTGCTGGGCGTGGCTCTGAGAGCCTAACAGAGACTAACCCCTTTACTCCTACGGAGCCCACAGGAAGAGCTGTCAGTGCCCCCTTTTACTGATGAGGGGACTGAGGCACAGAGAGCTCAGTGACCTGGCCGAGGACACACGGCTAGGAAGTGGCCAAGCTGCAATTCAAACAGGTGCATTTCATAGCGCAGGAGCAAAGGGGTGAGAGTAGAAACAGCTTGTGGACACTTGTTTTGTGGTGTGAGATGCACAGAGTTAAACAAGGCTTGTAGAGGGGTGACGGACAACCAGTTCGGGACAGCGGTCTTCTCTGCTGGGCCAGGCAGGAGGTTTGAAAGGGCCAGCGACACCTCGCCTCTCGTGAGCTGCACAAAACCATCCCCTGGGAGCAGCGGATTATGTCTCATTAGTTTTTACTAAAATGCTGATGTTTATTTTTTAGTATTATATATTTATTAAAGATTTTATTTATTTATTTATTTATAGAGAGAGGGGAAGGGAAGGAGAAAGAGAGGGAGAGAAACATCCATGTGTGGTTGCCTCTCATGCACCCCCTCCTGGGGACCTGGCCTGTAACCCAGGCCTGTGCCCCGACTGGGCAGCGAGCCAGTGACCCTTTGGTTGACAGGCCGACAGTCCACTGAGCCACACACAGCCAGGGCTACTGTTATATTTTTGATGTTTATGCCTATGCTGTTCTTACAAGTTTCATTCACACCTTAGAAAATATGAAAAGCAGCTTCATCATGAACAAAGTAGGCTATTCTGGGATCACCTGGACTTAAAAAAAAAAACAGCCCCCAACACAGATGTGGTCACGTGTACAGCTTCACACCTCGCAGAGGCCCACCCAGCCCCCGGCGCTAGGAGGTCCGGGAGGGTGAGGCTCTGAGAAGGGCCTGGGGACATGAGAGGTGACAGACATGTTGTGCACATTTTTTTGGTCCCAAAAAGGCCCCTTTCGGCAGGACTAACAGCCCCTTGTCGAAAGAACAGTGTTTCCTTAAGGACTGGGTTCACCTCAGCCCATACAGCCAAACCACGGTGGCCCAGGAACCAAATCGCGGCTGTGTTTCGGAACCTCAGGCGGCATGGGTGCGTGTTTGGTTCCTGAAGGTTTGGAAACTTTCAAAATTGTCAAAACTTCTTCAAAATATATACATAAGTGTGAACAGCTGAAAAACAGGTGA
This sequence comes from Mormoops blainvillei, assembly GCA_004026545.1. Classification (NCBI taxonomy): domain Eukaryota; kingdom Metazoa; phylum Chordata; class Mammalia; order Chiroptera; family Mormoopidae; genus Mormoops; species Mormoops blainvillei. The sequence continues at coordinate 25,505 of PVJD01010323.1, forward strand.
CATCTTTCTTTGCGGAGCACGCGACTTAGCGTATCTTTTACAGCCTTATCAATCGTGTCATCTACTCCCTATGGTAACTGAATTTTTGAAGAGATGATAGATTTACACGGTTCAGAACTTTGAAATGACAGAAGGGTGTGTAGTAAAACGCGTCCTCCCTGGGCTGTGAGCCAGCCAATGAGATCCACCTTCCAAAGCCGAGTCCAATGCTTTGGACACGCTTCCAGTGCCACCAAATGTAGAAGTGTGCCAACACACGTGTGTTCGCACACAGCTGTGTGCATAAAGCACACGCACGTCACTGGCCAGGCCTGCCTGTGAAAGACAGTGCAGGGCTGTGGCTGCCCACTCTGTCAGCCAGCCCCCTGGGTTAACTACGGCAAAGCCCTCCAAAGCGCACACGTATGAACACAGGCACGCGCGCAAATGCTTAGCGCGAGCGTGGCTTTGTTGTTCTCTAGAAAAGCTGGCGTCTGTGCACACTGCTCTTGTTCTACATTTTTCTCCTAATAGGACAGCTTGGCCACGCCCCCTGAGCCCTACAGAAAAAGCTGCCTCGCCCATTGTTAGAGGGACTGTCACTTATTTGACAACGTCCCTACCAACGCAAACGCAGGTCATTCCTGGTCTTTCGCTGTCGGCGGCCACGCTGCCATGAGCCGACACGTGCAAACATCGCTGTGCGGCTGTGCGAGCCCGTCTGCGGGGTAAGTTCCTCCAAGGAGACACTCTGGGTCGAGCGCATGCCCGCCTGTTGTCAAATGAACTGCCGCCAGGCCGCCGGGCGGGGACTGCTGGTTTGTGCGCACGCTCACCGACGGCGCGGCGCTCATCGACTGGGGGGCTGGAAGATAGCACGTCACTGTAGTTGCCCTGGGTGGGGTCTTCTCTTTTTTGGATGCCAATACTGAATGTATTTGCTTATTCCTTTCAACTAGAGCAAAACCTCCCAAAGGCAGAGGGGCACTTTATTGCCTATTAAATCAGCCTGTATTATTATTATTATTATTATTATTATTATTATTATTATTATTATTATTATTATTTTGGTAAATGATGGGGCCTGTCGGCCATATCTGGCCTGTCACCTGCTTTATTTTTTAAAAATATATTTAACCTTATTGAGGCACATTCTACGTACCACACGCTCCCCCATTCCAGTGCACAATTCATTTTTTAGTAAATTTACCAAGTGGCGCGACCGTCACCACAAACTGATTTCAGAGCTTTTCTGTGATGCACCAAGACCCCCTGCGCCTGAGCCCTTACCCCCCCCGCCCCCCCTTCCCGGGCGAGCTCCGGTCCGCTCCCCGCCCCTACAGGCTCACTCTCCCTGGACGTTTCATATCAGCGCAATCACATAACATGCAGTCTTTGGTGTCTGGCCACCGCCACGTAGCATCACGTTTTTGAGGTCCACCCATGTCATAGTGCGGACCAGTTGTTTGTGCCTTTAGCGATGGCCGAATGACACTCTGTTGCAGAGATATGCCATGTTTCACCTCTGTCCCCCAGGGGGTGGGCATTTAAGCTGTTTCAAATTTCTGGCTGGTACGAGTAACCTGCTGTGAACGTTCAGGTACAGCTGTTTCTGTGTGTGGACATACGTTTTCCTTTCTTTGGGATAGAGTCCTGGGAGTGGAACTGCCGGGTCATTTGGTAAATTTATGTTTAACTGTTAAGAGAGCGACAAACTTTCCGCAGGACTTCACATTCCCACCAGCAACGTACGAGGGCTGCCTTTTCGCCGCCACCCCAGCGTTTGCCAGTGGTGGTGATTATTCCAGAAGAAGAGAATCTTTGTGATAACAGCCATCCCCGTGGGTATAAAATAGTTTCTCTTTGTGGTTTGAATTTCCATTTCCCCGGTGACTAATGATGCCGAGCATATTTTCACATGTTTATTAGCTATTCATATATCTTTTTTTGGTGAATTGTCTCCTCAAGCCTTTTGCCAAATTTCCAGTTGGCTTGTTCATCTCATCACTGAGATGTCAGGGGTCTTTGTCTATTCTGGGTGCAAGTGCTTCATCAGGTATGTGTTTTGAAATACCTTCTTCCAGTCCGTTCTTGCTCTTGCTTTTGCATTTTCTTAATGTCTTTGAAGTGCAAAAGTTGTGAATTTTGATGAGCTTCAATGTACCAGTTCTGTCTGCAGCATGGTTTTAATTTGCATTTCTCCTCCATGCGCGAGGATGATCATCTTTTCACACGCTGAACTTCTTTTATTATGTTTCAAATGCCTTCAGATTTTCTTTTCTGGGAACTGTCTGTTCATACCCCTTGCCTGTTTTTTTATATTGGGTTATTGATCTTTTTCTTATAGAGCAGTAGGAGCGCTTTATATTATTAGAAAAGTGATCTCCTATCTGTGATACTTATTACATGTAATTTTCCCAGTGTGTCATCTGACATTTGACTTTCCTTGGGGTTGGCTTTCCCATGCAGGTTAAAAATATTTTGTGTGTGCAGTTTAATTTATCATTTTTCCCTCCAGGACACCTGGGTTGTGCAACAGAGGCGGGAGGCCTGCCCGCCGTGAGGTTGGGGCACGGTTCTTCCTTAGCCCCCTCGAGTCCTTCTGTTTTGTTTGACACTGGAGTCTCTGATCCATTTGAAGCCGTTCTGGTATAAAGAGACAGAGATTTAATTTTCTTCCTTTTCAGATGACAACCTGGTTATTCTAGTCCCATATATTAAATAGTCTTTCTTCTTACGCAAGTGAGATGCCGCGTTTACCGTATTTTGCTGTGTGTAAGGCGCGCCCACGGTTCTGTGTGCATTATACACGGGAGTATTATACCCATGGCACGGAATCATTGCACCCACGGATAATGCGCACCCTTATTTTCCCTCAAAAATTTGGGCAAAAAGCGTGCGTTGCACACGGAGAACTACGGCGTTGTGTCCTGCATACCCACGTGTGTGGGGGTCGGGTTCTTGATTTCCCATTCTTTTCCACTAATGGGTCTTTTCTAGTCATTTGCTTGTACCGCTGGGCCCCTAATAACAGGTTTTAACACCTGGCAGCGCTAATTACTCCTCATTATACTTTATTTTCAGCATTTTACTGGTTATTCTTGGTTGTTTAGTTTCTACCTAAAGTTTAGAACTGGGTTGGCCCCCTTCCTGCGCCCCCTCCCTGTCCCGCTCCAATGACGCTGGTGGTGTTTTTATGGGGTCCAAGGACCTTCGTGGAGGATGGGGGGCTGGGGCATTTATGGTGTGGGGCGTTCTTTCCTGAGGGCGCAATGCACCTTCTCATCTCGTTGTTAGCATCCCTTAGAATGTTTTAAACTTTTCTTCACATAGACACACACTTATTGCTAAGTTTATCCCGGGTACCTTACCTTCCAGTGTTGCTATGGCTACTGTAAATGGACCCTCTCATCGTATTTTCTATCTAGCTGCTGCTTGTACCCACTAAAGCTGTTGCCCTCTGTGTATTAATTTTCCAACTGCCCCATCTGGCTTCTCCTGTATTTTACAATAGTTTTTCAGCCTTTGTTCTCGTAAGGATAGAGCACGTTCAGAAAGTGGTCACGTCGCCTCTCCCTCCAACCCCTGCATCTCTCCGTTTCCTTTAACGGCGCTCAATAGGTCGGGCGGGATGAGGGTGACAACGGCCAGCCAGCCTTGTGCTTTCCTGGCATTAGTGAAAATGTTTCCAGTGAATTTCATTAAGCATGACATTGACTTTTGATCTAAGATGGAAATATTCTGTCATGTTAAAGAAGTACCGGTTTATTCTAATTGTTTTTGTTTTATTGTTTCATAGCAGGAATGGATGCTGAGTTTGTCACATGCCCTTTCAGTATCCACAGTGACGAGTTTGTGGTTTTTGCTTTCGGGTCCCTTCGCGGGGCGCCGGGCATTCCCACATGCCCTGAGCCCGAGGCATTCTTTCCTTCTGGAGTAACTGGTGCTTATGTAACGTGCTGCTGGTTTTCAGTGCGCACATGTTTCATTTAAATTTTGGCATTAAGACTCGTTGTGAAGACTGATCTGAGGCTCATTTGTATTCCATCTTTGCAGGGGCTTAGTATCAGTGTGATTATGCTCATTTCATAAAAAAGTATCTGCATGATTTTTATTCTTTACAAATATAAACTTGACTCTTTATGGACGTCATCGTAATGAGTAGGCTTGGCCGGCCTGTTCGCCTGACGATGACTAACGTTTGTAACAGCTGCTAAGGCTCTGCTCACAGGGCACGAAGCATCCCCCGTTAGCACATGGGGCCCGGGAGGTGGGCGTGGCCGGGCCTCCAGGTGCGGAGGGAGGCCGGAGAGGTGGGGGGCAGCTGGCCTCAGCCCACAGGCCTTGCACACCGGGCGGCTGCGACCCTCCGCTCTGCTGGTCCGACTCGCCCGTCATCTGCCCTGGGGCCCCTTCGTGTTACTTCAATTATTCACCAGACAGCCTCGGTTCTCTTTTGTTTTTCGTTGGATTAGATGTTAGCTCTGCTTTTCGATGTTTCTCATGTATAATTTAGACATTCCGCTGACATTCTTAATCCTGTAATTGTTACCTTTCTACACTAATGTGAAACATGTCTGGCTGCTGGCCACAGACTGTCAAGACAGGACTTGTGCCTGACAATTCAGCCCGAGGGCCAAGACCTAACTTCAAAAGTGAAGCAACACCAAGTCCGCGTGACAGTCGCCCAGGCAGGGCTTGGTGACCTGCCAAACAAGAGGGTGGACAGTAAGTGTCCGCTGAGTTCTGAGGAGAAAGACAGGAGTCCCCTGGGAGTGGAGGGAAGGCTCTGGAAGCAGACTGGCTTTGGTGGGGAGGTGGGGGAAGAGCAGAGCCGTTGACAAGCCTGTGCACTCAACTCTGAGCACTCTCGCAGGGCGCACGGGGGATAGCCAGGGTGACCCGCCACAGCGCTGCTCTGACCCCGCCTAGTGTCTCAGGTTATGAAGCCAGCTCCCTCTTGGAGAACCATGGCCCATGTTCTGCTCTGTCAACGCTATGAACGCTGCAGGCGTGAGCAGCGTTTTCAGTGTCCCCGTCAGGGGTCAGTGAGTGGCAATGCCCGGGCCAAACCTGGCCTGATGCTCAGGCTTACAAGTAAAGTTTTATCGGAACACAGCCGTGTATGCCTGTTCGCTTCCACACACGTGGCAAAGTTGAGTAGCTGTGGCAGGGAACGCGAGCTCCCCAGACCCGAACACGCACTGTTTGGCCCTTTACAGAAAAAGCTTGTTGATCCCAGTCCGTGGCAGCTTGTCTTACTGTTTCCTTACTGTAAATTCCTTAAACAGCATGTACAGATCAAAGGGGATACAGATGAACATTTCTGATCTTTATTTAGACCATGCCCCTCAAAACTTGTCACGGTGAGTTACGTGTCCAGCAGCAATATACGAAGGGCTGCTCTCCTCCCGGCACGCTCAGGGACTCCAGCATTGTCGCGACTCCAAATTCTTACCAATCCTCTATGTGAAAAGAGATATAGCAACACTATTTTATATTTAAATTTGTGTTAGTGGCTTGTGGAATTTTTTCTGTTAGGTTTCTGTTTGTATTCTTTGTCATTTTTCTACTGAGGTATTCGGATTTTTCTCATTACGAAGAACTCTTTACATATGAAAGATGCCTATTGTCACATATGTTATCAATCTATTTTTTCCCAATACCGTGATGTTTTAATCACTTTATCTTTTAATTTGGTTTATATAAAGTGGGGCACATTCCCCATGATTATAATCTTTTTTCAAAAACTTTTTGCATATTTTCATGTACTTATTCTTCCATATAAATTGGAGAATAATTTTGTCAATAAAGTTGTTTTGATTCAATTGGAATTGCATTGACTATATAGAATAATGGAAAGATACTGTGTATTTGTACTTTATTGAGTCTTTCCAGGGAAATAATCCATCGGTCTATTTGTTCAAGTCTTCTTTCAAATTCTTCAGTATGATTTTGTCAATATAATTCTGTACAATTCTGTATAATAGGTCAGTACAATTTTTGTTGTTTATTGCGTTTTGTGGGAAGATAATCACATAATCTAAAAACAGTGACAAAATGATCACTTTAAAATACTTATAACTCCCTTTCTTTTTCTTATTGCATTTGATAGATAGTTAGAACTACAGGAAAATATTAAGTCGTTCTTGAGAGCCTGTTGGGAGGCTCTAGCAGGGGAGAGCAGCTACTCGCACACCCTTGACCGAAGACGGGCCCGAAGGTCGTCTTCTTTGACCAAGTGTGCGGCTTCAGGAGGGACTCACATGGATTGGGAGGGAGGGAGGGGACACCCACCTAGCCAGCCAGATCAGCCCCGGCCATCAATGGGGAGACAGATGTTGCAGCCAGACCTCCCTCATGTCCTTGACTAGCAGTTCTGATAGCAGCCACTTTTCTTGAGTTCCACTTTCGAGGGCAGTAATGCCTCTAAAGCTTCACTGTTAAGGATCAATGCTGATCTTTTCTTGGTTTCTCTGATAAATACTCTGAGGTCAAGAAAAGTTCTCCTATTTCCAGTTTATGAGGATGCTCCTAAAACTAGCTTTCGAGGTCAATTTCATCCAATACCAGGGAGCATATGCCGAGACGATCAAATGGCGAAGAGCAGAGTCTCAGTGAGTGGGGGGATCGGGGCAGAGGACGGTGGGTGGGCGGGCCCCCTGGGAGCGTGAGGTGTGGAGGGCAGGAAAGTGGCGGCGGCATGGGAGGGGAGAAGGACCAGTGGCTGAGGAAGTCACTGGGGTGACAATGGGGCAGGAGGCGGGACTGAGCTGAGCAAGGACAGGAACATCCGGGTTCCAGAAACCAAGCCACTCAGCACTCACTGGGAGCCGCATGTTCTCGCCTCGCGTTCAAAGGCGAGGCGGGAGAGGGCACATTCCTTCTGAAACAAATCTGGAAGTACACACACTGGTGAACATCAGAAGCATTTTCACGTAAACAACTTGCAGAAAAATAGCCACGACCTGTCGACTTCAACCTTTAAGGGAGTGTCATCGCGATATATTTACATTGTGTTTCTCAAGCCATATATGTACCTGTTGTGGGGTCTTGTTTGAGAAAAGGACAGTGGAACCTCCTTCTTCTGCTGAAGGGTAGGTGGGAAAGGTGCCGGTTAAGTTCCTAAGGAGGAAAAAAGCCACATTAAGTGCCCACGTTTGAAGTCCTCTCTGTAGTATTCCCCCTAGTCGGCTCTGCTCATGTTCATGTCACTGGGTGACAGTTACCGGCTGGGGGGTCGGGGGCGCTCGGAGCGGGGCTCCCTGCCCACTGTGGGCCGGACACGAGGTCTCTCGGGAGCCCAGGGGTCAGGCTTCCCCCCAGCAGGAATCATTACTTTCTCTCTTTAAAACAGATTGTACGGTCTCGTCCTCTTTTTTTCTTTAAATTATGGAGCTACTCTGCACTTGAGCTAGGAATGAAGACAGAAGCACAAATCATTTCTTCCTGTTTAAAGCTGAGGATAAACACAGGCGTTTGACACTGAACAGATGGACGGAGGTGTTACGGCTGCCCACTCAGGGACGGTGCGTGAAATGCACGCACCTGCTCTAGGCTTCCGTAGGTCTAAGGCCTGCATTTTATGGGTTCCAAGTAGTAATGTACTTTTGCCATAACCATATAATTTCTACATTTTAAAAAACAGGCTTTATAATTTAATGCTGAGACATTTCAGAAGAAATATGTAGTTACTATTTCTAGAAGAAATTGACTTTGACATAAGTGTAATGTTTATTCCACCTATAGAAGGAGAAGATGATCACATCAGTTCCACTGATGCCCAGAAGGACAGAACCCCAGGGTCCAAGGAGACACCATGTTTCAAATGGCTCTTCTGCAGCAGCTGTTCTTAAACTTTTGGCCTTAGGAACCCTTCACATTCTTACACAATTTTTCAGTATCCCAAAGGGCTTTTAAAAAATGTGGTATTGCTATTGGTATTTAGTGAATTAAATAGTAAAACTGAGAAATTTCTAAAATATGCATTTTTTAATTCATTAAAAATTACAATAAACCCATTATGTGTTAATATAAATATGACTTTTAATGAATGATGTAGTTCCCCAATCAGAAACAATTAGTGAGAATTTCCTGTTTTGCACCTTTGAAGTCACTCGAAGGTCTGGCTCTACAGAGGCCAGTTGGCTGCTTGAGCCCGCTTCTGCGTGGGGTCTGTCGCCATGTGCTGCTTTGCTGGAAGTGTTAGGAAGGATGTCTGGCCTCACAGAGAAGCGTAAGTGGAAAAGGGAGGGAAAGTTTAATAGCCTTTTGGATAACTGAGAATATTCCGTTTGGATTCGACCCCACAACTTGACCAGTGGTAGCTTCCTGAAGGCTGGGTGTGCCGTGGGATCGGACGCTATACCAGGGGGCTTCTCCTTCTGCGTCACATGGAAACCCACTGGCCTGTCTTGCACGTGGGGCTGGTCTTACGCCACCCGTGATTTTGTCACACCAGATACTGGTCATTCGGCCCTCTAAGCTACGTGGACATTCACCACGCTGACGCACGTCAAGATCGCCCTCACTCACTTCCCCTGCCTTCTCACCAAAAGGTCAAGTAACAGGATGCTCTCAAATTCACAGAGGTGCTGCAAGGTTTCCAACAGCTTAATTTCTGCTAGAAAGCTCGAATTTTGCTGTCAGCAACAAATACTCTTGGTTGTTTTCCTTCCAGCTCATTGGAGTCATCTTTGAGAAAACGTCTCCCCCAAACCCAGCTCTGAATAGCCAGTTTGTCACTTGTGTGTGGTTTTTTTTTGTTGTTGAAATAAATGACATTCCGTACAAGGTGGCTAGTTCACTTCGACACCGGACAGCTCCCAGGTTCTCTTCCTCAGACGGTGGCCGCCCGCGGTGTGCAGCGGAAGGAAGGAGTTTCCGGGCACTCCCGATTCTGTCTCACAGGCGGAATTAAAAAGCCACGTATCCAAGAGGCCAGGCTCAATACATTAACGATCTCTTACTGAGTCCTCAAGGGCCTTGTTAAGTGAAACCTTTTCTCTAGCAGGTGCGAGGTGGTGGGGACCATGGCGGCGCCAAGTGGGGCGTCTGCTTGCTCCCTGCTTCTCGCCCTCCCCCCGCCGGTGTTCGGGCACAAATGTCAGGCACCACAGCAAATCATGGCTTAGTAGTCACTGGGAAAGAGCTTGACTTGTGGATCTGAATGGGTCTTGGAGACGCCCGAGGTCACGGGACACTTTGAGAACCGCCGTTCAGGTGTCCCCGAGGCAGGCGGCTTGCCCTTCCCGCTGGCAGTCCCTCCCTCCGTTCCAGACCCTCAGCTGGTGTGCGGTCCTTTCCAACCAGACCAGCTGCAACCTGACTCCTGGGCTCTCGTTTCACCGCCGGCGACAGGCAGAACTTGATTTTCTTTCTCCTGCACGTGACTGCTCTTCAGACATTTCCAGGCAGTTATGTCATTGTCTGGACGGGGCCGTTCAGGTCTCTCGAATCTCACCTGTGGGCTCATCCCGTGGGAACGCGGCTCAGCCCCTCTGTGCTGCTGTGAGAGGAGCTGAGCACATGCAGCGTGTGCGTGTGTGTGCCTGGGGGGTGTGGACAGACACGCTCACTGCGAGTGTGGCGGCTGAGCACACATGGTGTGTGACCTCTGTCTGTGCAGCTGCCATCATCACGGCTACTTGGTGGCTTTACACACTCATCCATCCACCCATCCATTCACTTATTCACCCATCTGTTCATTTATCCACCCATTTTTTCATCAGTCCATCTATCCATCCATTTGTTCATATAGTCAATCAACAAATCCCTGCTTAGTGCCACCTCGGCTCTGGATGCGGTGATGGGAAGCAGCGATCCGAACACCAGGGGATGCTGACCTTGCCCTCAGAGCTCACATGCCACGATCACGCTGCACACGGCGTGGCTGACGCGGGCACTTGGCCCCAGTGCTGCTTGTCCACGAGGCCGTATCTCAAGCCCGGTGGACCTGCCTGGTCACGTCTGCGCATCGCTGGGCCCAGCCAGCTCCCAGACGAAGACACTGGTGCCCCGCACTGTCTCCTCTTCAGACACAGTCACCCTGTCCCTTCGATGGCGCCCTCCCCAAGCAACTCCATTGTGCAATTTAATTCCCACCTTTGAACGGCTGAATGGCTTTGAGGGCTCACAGCAAACCTAGCAATTTATAGAAACTAAAAATTAAAAGGACTTACACGTTCCATTTACACCGTGGGATTCTTAATTATGTCCCCCATCATCACTTTGTCATTAGCGAGGTTTAATGACGTACGCTTTTCATGATACTTTTGGCAAAAATGGTATTAAATATATTTTTAATAGATTAAGTGAAGATATTTAGTTCTTCCTAGTGACAATAGTTCAAACAATTATGAACCCAGAATTGAATTAGTCTCATCTGTAAGGAATGTAAAAACTATAACAGGGCACACATTGAAACGATAAATGATAAAATCTGTGTCCAGAAAATGACGGTGTGGACACACACACATGCACACGCTTGAGCACTCTCTTGTGCTCGAACCATGCTGCTCTGTGCGCTGTCCCCCCGGGGCCGGGGTCCTATCCCATGGCAGCTGCCCCCTGCTTGACGGTATTCGGAGGGCACCCGGTTTCACTCCGGTTGGGGCTCTGTCCCCGTGACTGGGTCACTTGGAGCGTGCTGAGAGAGCAGAGTTTCGAATTTTGTTTGATGTTTCCTTGGCTGCTGTGGTGACCCCGCATTTTCAGTGCATGTTACAGTAGAGGATGGGACACCGCCGGCCCCCTCTGTGGTCAGCGTGCTCAGGACCGAGGCGCAGCAGGCCTGTCACTGTGCATCGTCCAGTAGCTGTGGAGGCACGTGTGTTTTAGTGCCGTGGGTCAGCACACTGAGAGCGTGGAAACCTGTAGGGGGCGGGGCTTACACTCAAAGATGAGTGAACAGGGATGTCATTTGGGCCCCCCCATGCATCTGGCATGAACTGCTGGAGCCGCCAGCACCACAGCAGGTAATAGCCCATCTGGGGACTTGCGAGTGAGTCACCAAGGACCTCAGATTATGTGATGTCAGGAAAGATGAACAGACTGGGGGCACCGCTTTACCGTGACGCCCAGATTACTTCTGGGATATCACAGAGGACAGAAGCCAGGGGGCTCAGGCCCGCTCCCACCGGAGAGCCACCCCTGCAGGAGGTGGCGCAGCCCAGTGGTCCGGGCTGATGGTTCCAGGAATGCGGCGTTCCTCTGGCTTCTCCTGGGCACCCCGGGCCCTGCTACGTCCTCTTATTTTAGGGTCTGAGTATCCTGTTAACTTTGTAATTGTTACAGCAGAACTAGTTTAGTTTTCCTTGAAAATTTCTTGTTTCTGTAGTTGAGAAGCTTGGACCTCTCTCTCGGGGAGCTGGTCTCCGTTCTGCTTCGGGCACTCACCGGCTTTGAGAGTTAAGCAGCCTAGTTCCCACAACTGTATTTTCCCATTCTTATTACTTTTTTACTTCATTTATCAAGACGATTTGCTTCCAACTCCGTTTGTCACTCCCTGGGCTTTGCGTTCTGTCTCGCTGATCTATGTTTGTGTCTGTACATTAGCGTCACGCACACGCCTTATTTTTCTTTATAATTTACTCGGAAGCACGGCGCGATCTGTCCTTCCTCGCTGCTCTGGGGGTAACTGCAGTGGTTCCCGTAATTACGGTTCAAGTTCGATAACTAACCCTGTTGGGATTTTAATTGAAATTGTGTCCTCTCTGTAAATCGCTGTGAGCACGGGTGTCGTCTCCGCACACACCGGAGACGCGTGTGTCCTGCCGCGCATGTGAGCGTTTCTTTGCTTCTTCCTTGGAACAGTTATGGCCTGTACATTGTCATCGGCTCCTCTTCCATGGCAATTCTATCACTGATTTAAAAAATAGACTCTACTTCTTTTAAAAAATGCTTATTCCTCTTACTTGCTTTTATGTCATTATATTACCAGTAATTTATATTATGGCACTAATGGTTATCAGGAACAAAGGCCGTTCATTTTGTTCTTTTCTTTCCTGGGAAGGACCGCAGTGTTTCCTCATGAAGTGTGTGGCTATCTTTTGTTTTAAAAAAACTCAATGTTTCATTTATCCGTTCGTTCCCTCGTTTAAAGTACATTTCCTGAGTGTCTACTATGTGGTAGGCACCGCTGTGCGCCCGGGGGCAGCAGTAGACGGGGGTAAGAAAGTCTGTCCTTACTGAGCTTGTAGTTCATTTTGCTAAGAGTTCACCCTGGTCTTTCTGTTTTGAAGTTTTAAAAATAAGAAGCAGGTATCTGGTTTCATCAAATGGTTTTTCTAAATGAACAAAAATGGCCACATTGCTTTTACTGAGGTATAAGATGTTGAATTTTCCTACCATTTGACGATTTTATGTTTCCGGGAACTAACACCGGTGGTCTAGATGGATGCCGCGTGGAAGTCTCCAGTACCACCCGGGGTTGCAGTGGAGCTGGAGGGTGGGCACAAGCCTCTAGGTCCCCGAAAAGGAAAACAAAACACGCACAGGGACGGTTCTGGGAGCACAGCTATAGAGGCGGCTCTCCCAAAGGCTGGGGTTCCTGTTGAGGACGTACCCAGGGTGGGGTCCCGGTGCCTGCTGGGACAGGGGAGCTGTTCGCAGTCAGAGGAGGTGGGAGCCCAGGGCGTGTCTGCAGCCATGGGACAGCGAGCCGGACCTGCCTACCCAGAGAGAAGCCGCAGCGGGGCCGGGGCCTGCCTCGGGCGTTTATGGGAAGGCTCTCACTCTCACTCTTGCTCTCGCTCTCTGGGATTTGGCCCTGACGAAGCCGGTCCTCTGCCTCCTGGTCTTCACAGCAGCCAGCGCCTCCTCTCCCTGGAGTGGGGACTGGACGTGTGACCTGTCTGTCACTCGCGGACTACAGCAGGGCAAAGGGCCGCCACCTCTCTGATTCTGTTCTCTAGGGCTGTAACTTGCACCTGTTCCCAGGCTCCCTGGCTGGCTTGGATGAAGCCAGCTGCCCCAGAGAGGGGTGAGGGGGAACCCTCCGGCCAACAGCCCGCAGGGAGCTGACGCCCCCAGTCTGGCCGCCCACGGGGACTGGACGCAGCCATCAGCCGCAGGAGTTGGGAGCAGAGGAGGTCCAGCCCCGGCCGACGCCCGTGCAGCCGGGGGACCCTGGGCAGAGGACCCGCTGAGCAGTGCCCACCTTCCTACCCACGGAAACCGTGCGGCCGCCAGTGGGTGTCATCTGAAGCCACTAGCTTGGTGGCGATGCTGTTGCTCACCCACAGACAGCGAACACCCTGCGGTCACGCTGAAAACAGACTTTGGGGCGCAGGGCAGGCGCAGGGCAAGGGGTGAGGAGGTCACAGGCCAGGAGTGAAGAGGCTCAGAGCCAGAGGCGGGTGTGGCCTCAGGGCATATTTTAAAGGCAGAGCCAATGGCGTTTTCTGGAACTGGGGGGTGGGCTCACCGTCCACCGGTGGGGGGAAAGGCTGTGTGTGGAGCAGTGGTAGGGGGTTATATGCCAGCTCAGTCCTGGATACGGGGAGCCTGAGGTGCCCCCAGACACCTGAGAGGATCACTACCTAGGCAGCTTGGGCTCCAGTCTGGGCTTGAGGGGAGCGGGCTCACCCGGGGGGTCAACAGTGTGAGGGGGCTGACAGTGTGCACCCCAGAGAGATCACCCTGGAGACCGAGAAGGGACAGGGACTGGCGAGGCGAGGCCTGAGCACGGGGGCGAGATGCGTCCAAGCAGAGCCGAGCTCTGAGCAGCTGGAGGGCCTCCAGGTTGGCTCCGCCGCCCAGCGCCCCAGCCGGGACTTGTGGGTACGGCCGAGCCCACTGTCCACTGGGGGTCCGGCAATAAAACCTTCTATAAGGCCGTAGACGCGAAATGCAAGCATTAAGGAGGCTAGATGTGTAATGAAAATAGCATTTTACTAGAAATGGAGAAATCGGGGGGCTCCTGCCGCTAACTAGCGGTGTGATTTGAGCAAATCGCTCCCCGCATTGGGAACTGGCCAGTTCTCCCTCTGCTACACGGTGCAGTGGAACGAGGTTGACTTACCCAGTTATTAAAAAGTAAGTATTGTGTGCCTATCAGCCAATTTCCCAAGTGCCTTTCAGCTCCAGAAACTCCAGGATTTACATGTGACAAAGGCTGGAGTGGGCAGGGCAATGCTCACGTCTTGGAATCCGTGCTATGGTTCGTGTCACTGCACTTTCTTATAAAAATGCACACAACACACTATCTGCCTTGTTGTCCTCCTACCGAGGAAGCTGGAGGAGAAAAACTGATGCTCCCTGACTGTCAGGGAGCCAACGGGAGGCGGAGGACAACTGGTCAAGTTGGGGGCCTATTAAAAATTTACGTGTATTGTCACAAATTCTTGCACCAGCGTGAGAGTGAGCAGCTCCCGTCTACACTGATTTAGGAGGCAGGGCCGCTAACATGATCCATTTCCCCCCCGAGGCCTGACACCAGCTTCGACAGGTCCCAGCATTTCAGACGCGCAGGACAGAGATTTATCTGCGTTTCATCAAGTATGAAAAATATATGGACGGAGGGGTTTCCGGCCAGTACCCCCCAAGTCATCCAGGCACCTCCGTTCATGTCAGTGGGCTCATAAATTTCTCCTGCGTTCTAAAGCCAGCAGCCCGTGCCATGCACAGAAGCCGCCAGAAGTGTCACTTGCTGCCTATAAATTCACTGACACCCAATGAAGGCAATTGGCTGCACATGGGCCTTGTTACCGCGGCCCCGCACTCCTCAGAGCAGACGGGGGCAAGGGCGCAGAGCGCGGCCGCTCCCCAGTGGCCCATCACAAGGTCTGATGGGTTCATGGGGGTTTCTACTTATTAGTGGGGCATTACCAGCAGTTACCACTCAAGACGGAAGCTTCCTTCTTGACCTGACAGTGTCATCCCTGCGCACGTCTGAATCCTGCAGGAGGCTCCCCGCCCACCCCGTCCCCGCCGCCCGCTTTTACTTTATTAAAAGGGATAGCAGCTTGCTGAGGACGCAGCTGACTGTGTTGATTTTGGTTACTCTTCTGTTGAGAAAGTGGTACATCTGCTTTATTGTCACCTTTCTGTCTTGAATATGTTTTTGAACAGGAAGTGAATATCGAGGCAAGAGCACCGCTTAGGGGAGGAATGGGAAGCTTTTCCCATCCAACCCGGCTGCCATCTGTCTCTCCGCACTTACTTAAGTTCAAACCTCTGGGGGTCACTCACCCACCAACCTCCCCGGTCTAAGGGGCGGGGCCGCCCCCCTTCCTGACTCAAGAATCCAGGGAGCTCGGGGAGAGGAGGAAGCGTGTGAGCTGGCAAAGCGTAAAGAGAGGTGCGTTTTAAACGCACAAAAATAAATGATCTTTTATAAATAGCAACAAAGTGAATTATAGAAAAGGGCAGTTACAGGGCATAAAGCTGACTTCCAAAGGTCCTCAGACCTCATTCGATCAAGTGGCAAATACACACGAAGCACAAAGACACCATAATCTCTGCCTGAAGCGACACACACGTGGACATATGTCACCATGTGACACAGAAATTAAGAGAATCCTAAAATAAACCAAAAGGCTTTTTGTACAGAGAAAAGTCTGTCCTCTGTCCCAGCACATTCAGTACCACAAAGGCGACAGCTCCAAAGTCCCCCAACTCTCTCCGTCCCAGTGACCTCGGCAGAGTCAGCAGGATGACGCGGGTTTCAATTCTTCTGTGGCGTCCGCCACTCCGCAGGGTGACTCCCTGCACTTGCCTGCGACTCAGAGGTGTGTGCACAGTGGCGACCTGCAGCCCAAGGCCACTCGGGGTGCAGTCCCAGGGCTGGGGCGCCCGCATCAGCCGGGAGCGCCTCGGGATTCACATTCTACTCCAAACACACCGCCAACAAGCGCAAACAGGCCGGCGGACACCCTCAAACTGGAGAGCGTCTCAGTCGCAAAGAGAACAACGGAATAAAAAGGCAACCTACAGAAGGGGAGAGAGCAGGTGCAGCCCGGGTATGTGATACAGGGCCAACATCCACCGCACAGAAGAGACTCCTGCAACTCGGTGGCAAAAACAAAAAGAGAGCAATGCTAGCCCGATTAAAAAAATGGGCACAGTCGATTAAAAAAATGGGCACAGTAACCAAACAGACACTTCTCCAAAGGAGACACACACGTGGTGCGCACCAAAAGGAGCAGGTGCCCGCTCTCACTAGGTCTCAGCGAAATGCACGCCCAACCCAGTGAGACACCCCTCACGCCTGCTGGAGGGGCCTCGGGCGATGCTGGTGGGAGGGTGGGGGACGCAGTTGTCATGGGGCGCAGTAGCGGCCTCCTCGTGAGGTTACGCACAGAGCGACTCCGTGGTCCAGCAGCCCCGCCGCTGGTGTCTACCTAAAGGGAATCGAATCAGGATTGGGAAGAGTTAAATGCTCGCCCTAAAGCCACAGAAAGAAAATGCCCATTAGCCTCTGCGTCCGTTCCTGGCCCACGGTGCCTACATCCTGGCAACTTCCTAAGTGTCAGGAGCACAAGGGGCTAGTACTTGGTCTTTGGCCCGGTTCCTGACACAGGGCTCCTGCATGCCCTGGAATTTCCTGGTGACAGGAGTGCCGTTTATTCTCTGAGGCCTGGCTTGGTGGGCTCCTGCGTGGGGGGCGAGCCGGGCCTGGAAGCTGGGAAATTTCGGCCTCGCCCTCTATGATCCAGAAAGGCGAGAAGGGATGGAAATTGCGTTTACGATCAATCACGACTCCATGAGGAAGCCTCCATAAAATGCCCCCCAAAAGTATGGCTTTAGCGAGCACGTGGAGGCGCTGTGACAGGGGTGTGCCCGAGTAGGCGTGCCAGCTCCAGCCCTCCCCGCCCCGCCACATCTCCCATCTGCCCGTTCGTCTGTACCCGTCTCACATCCTTTTACAGGGAACCAGCGAACGTGCTTCCCCGAGTTCTGTGAGCCGCTTTAGAAAATCATCAAGCCTAAGGACCCTGGAGAAAACCTGATTTGTAGCCAATCAGGAAGTACAGATGACACCCGGGAATTTGTGACTGGCATGTGAAGTTGGGGGGCAGTCTTGTGGGACTGAGCCCCCAACTGGTGGGTTCTGACTCCAAGTAGTGTCAGGACTCCGGTGACTTATGGGCACCTGGCGGGAGTCACAGGAACTGCTGATGTGTGAGTGCAAGAGTGAGTGTTTCCTTTAATGCACCCCCACATTCACTGAAGCTTTATTCACAACAGCGAGACAGGGAAAACCCCTAAATGCCCGTCGACAGACACATGGACACAGAACGTGAGGTAGACACACACAACGCAGCCACAAAAAGAAGGAAATCTTGCCGTTTGCAACAGCATGGATAAGCCCGGAGGACATTATGTTAGAGAAATAAGCCAGGCACAGAAGGATGGGCGCTGTGTGATACGCTCACACGAAGAGTCTGAAACACCCAGCCTCACGGCAGCAGCGCCGAATGGCCGCTGACGGGCGAGCCGGGCGGCCACTGTCAGTCACACAGCGGCCTGAGTCCAGACCTGCTCCGCGCCCAGAGCCCACGGTCAGGGGCAACGCGCTGTGAGCGCCAGCGTCTGCGAGGAGGGTAGAGCCTACGTTAAGTGCTCTCTG
Source organism: Mormoops blainvillei (assembly GCA_004026545.1). Lineage (NCBI taxonomy): Eukaryota > Metazoa > Chordata > Mammalia > Chiroptera > Mormoopidae > Mormoops > Mormoops blainvillei. Next base: position 43,056 of record PVJD01010323.1, read on the forward strand.
TGATGCACACAGCACAATAATGCACACAGGGGGCAGGAGGTAATTAAGCAAATGCAGCCTCTCAGGGGCCCAAGGCCCGCTGAGAACGAACTCGAGGGGCGGGGCCAGAGCTCACTGTTTCCACAAGCTTCCCAGGGGCTTCCCTGGGTGCCCAGTTTGAGAGGCACCTTGGCCTGGCGCCACCCTCACTCCACCGCTGCTCGGTCCTCTGGCTGCTCCCTGCTTGCTGCGTCTCGGAGCCCCAGGCCCTGGGCGGGGTTCGGAGGAGACCAGAGGGAGGCTTCCTTGCCCTGCCCCCCACAAGCTCGCCCCTGCGAGGGAAGGACAGAGGCCCAGTGCAGGGACCGGCAGACGCCAGTGTCACCCAGCACGTTCCATGCGCCACAGAAGGGGAATGTGTCCACTGCTTTTGCAAATGAGCCCCTGGGCCCGTCTGTCAGCGTGACTTGGCACCCAGATAAACCCCGACAGCCTATAGTTGCTGGGTGTTCTTAATTCGATGGACCGTGGCGACTGACATCAAACCACGCGATTTCACGGGGGTGCGCACCTGTCCCCAGGGCTGCGGTGGAAAAGCCAGGACCTTGGGATCTCATCCCGCCCCTCCTTGTGTCCCCCATTCACTTCCCACCAGAGCAGAAAAAAAGTGATTCGCCTTCTCGGCTGAGTGACCTGCACACGTCCATGTCTCCGCCATAGACCACAGCCGCTTCTGAGAATGTACTGGAAATATAATTACAAGAGGAATTCCAAATAACGAGCCCCTCGCTCGCCTCCCAGTGCGTGCCCACCCCCTCCCACTGCCCCCTGAAACTTTTTTCATTCTGAAAGTTGCACACGCGCCATGCGGAAAACTTGGAATATAAAAGGAAAGAACAAACAAAGCCCCGATCCCACTCCCCAGAGACGCCTATTGTGAGCCTTTTGATGTCCTCAGAAGTCCTCAGAGGGAACAATTCTGAACCTTCCCCCGAGACCCAATTCCGGTTTCACACAATGCTCACGTTTCAGGAAGTCTTCAGTCACCCGCGAAGACTTTATTTCTGCCAGTAACTACCCAAGTTTTTAGCCAAGTTACCTGACTTCCCCGAGTCTACTTTGTCATCTATAAAATAATTGGGCAAGCCCGCGCTCTCAGTTCCCATCATCCCCCTCTCTCCCTTCCTGTCATCTGCACGGAACCATCCCCCAGCTCTGAGTGCAGGGCTTGGGAGCGGGAGAAGAGAAGGGGGCGGGAGCAAGGAGAACCCCGGGTTCCCAGGTCGTAGCTAAGGAGTCTCGTGGCCTTGGCAACCCCCCAATCCTTTCCCACAGAAAGACCTGGCACACTCACTGCAGTGGGCCGGGGACCCACTGGAGGGTTATGCGGCCACCATGCTCAGGGCGCGACGTGCCTGGGGAGCCTCGTGGCTTGGGGAGCCGAGACCCGAGCGTGCTTTCCTGCCCTGTCTCTCGTGAGCCACGCACCCGAGAAAACCTTACTCAAGCTTTCTAAGCCGTGGCATCCCAGAAGGGCATCCGTGGGAGGCACCCGGCACAGTGTCTCCTGTGGCAGCAGTGGGGGAGACATGGCATCAGAAGACAGGCCCGTGTCTGAAGGAGTGGACGGTCACGGAAGCCGGGCAGGCCCGGGGTCCAGGAGAGACCGGCACAGTGCCCTCCCCGCCCGCCCCCGCCATGCACAGGCGGCCCTGACACCTCCCTCCCTCCACACTCAACTTCCCCGACTGTTGGCCCCGCCTGGGGTCTGCTGGGTCCTCGCTCTCCCCACCCCGGTCACTCTCGAGTCCCCGCCCCGGAATTCCCGGGGCCCAGGTGGGCCTAACCTGGGGGCGAGGGTGAGACAGGGAGCCTGCGGGCCCCTGGGCCCACCTACCCTCAATGACAAAGCTTGGTTTGCAGAACTGGACACACAGGGCAGGTGTGACTGCATTTAAATTGTATCTTCATTTTAAAAATGAAAAAGCAAAACAAAACACGGCATTCCAAGACCTCTTCCAGAAAGAACATCCATTTGCAGGTGACCTGCGGACACGCCATCCCCTGCCCTGGAGCCTGGGGGCACATCGCACTTGGCCAGCATCTCGTCCACCCGCCCTGGCGTCCTTGGGCCGCTGGCCCCGCCCTCCCCGCCGTGCCCCAGCCGGCCCCTCCTCCCGTGCGTTGGCAACGCAGCATTTTGAAGAGGCATGGCTATGAACTGAAAGGCTCCAGACGCAGGAATGAACTGCAGGTTCTGTGTGGCATGTGCCGCCCCTTGGTCCGAAGGCTTTATAAATATTACCCTCTATCACCCCATTAAGGTAGGTGCTCTTAACGCCTCATTTTAAGATGAGGTGACAGAGGCACAGGTGGGTTAAGTGGTTGGTTCCGGGTCACACACAGCAAGTGCTCAAGCTGGGTTCTGAACCGGGCAGCCTGGTTTCAAGGCCTCTACATGTGTGTGTGAGACTCAGTGTCATTTTTTATTATGGATACATAACAGATACCATGACGTCAAGAGACAAAAAGGCGGAGGCATGGAGCCTTTCCCCCTCACTGTCTCTGCTGATAGGTTGCGTGTTGGCTTAGAAAATAGCATAATGCCCTGTAACCTTCATCATCTTCAGGTCCTTCGGAGTGTACGGATTAAAAGGGACCTGCTGAAGAAGGGACGCCACGGGGTCAGTCCCAGAGCTCTTGTGCTGTCTGGGGACGGCACTCTCTCTGGGCTGAAGGGTGAGCGGGATGTGGGGCACGGTCCCCACAAGCCAAGTGACAGGATGCAGGTGGAAGAAATGGCGATGCCACACACAGGATGGTCTGCAAAGACTGAAGGCCAAGGGGCAACCTTGGTTTTCCAAGGTGACAGCCACTCAGGTGGCGCTGGTGCCTGTGAGGGGACCGAGGAAGAGGCTGGCACCTGCTCAGCGATCACAGCCCAATGTGCCGTGGCCTGGTTGCGGGCAGGCAGCTCCCCGGGCCTCAGGGTCTCCGTCGTCACCCCCGGGGGTTGGGGGAAGTCAGTCCTGGTTCCCTTTTCCTTTTTCCTTTCCTTTCCTTTCCTTTCCTTTCCTTTCCTTTCCTTTCCTTTCCTTTCCTTTTCCTTTCTTTCTTTCTTTCTTTCTTTCTTTCTTTCTTTCTTTCTTTCTTTCTTTCTTTCTTTCTTTCTTTCCTCCTTCCCTTCCTCCTTCCTTTTCTTCCTTCCTTTTCTTTCTTTCCTTCCTTCCTTCCCTCCTTCCTTCCTTCCTCTTTCTTTCTTTCTTTGTTTCTTTCTTCCTTTCTTCGTTTCATCTTTATGTCTTTATTTCTATCTATCCGTCTATTTTTAAGTTTTTATTAATTTATTGGGGTGACATTGGGTAATGACATTAAATCTGACATCACCCACACGTTGCATCACCATGTCTCTGGCCCCTTCTGTCCTCTTCGTCCTCCCCTCCCCCTCTCCTAGCCCCCCTGTCTGCTGTCTGTGATGATACTTGAAAATGAAGCTTACTGATGGATCTTGGAACTTAAAGGGCAGTTTATAACGGGTCCCAAGCCAAGCGAAAGAGCACCTGTAGCGCGACAAGGTAGCTCTTCAAACCAGCATCCCCACGACTGTGCTGTCCACTACGGTCGCCACTAATGACATGGGCTCTCTACACTGCTGCTGAAATGAAGTCAAATCAAGAACGCAGGTCTCCAGTGTCACCAGCCGCCTTCTTAGTGTTGACACCACGGGGAAGTGGGACTCGGGGTCCCCGCTGGGCCGCGCCGGTCCAGGGCGATACAAGCCCCACAGTGCAGTTCTTCCCCACGGGCGCTGCCGACGACCGAAGGGAGGATGGGGCTCCCATATCACAGGGCTGTTGAGGGAGGAACTGGGCTGAACGACAGCCCCCCAAGTACTGGGTTTGCAAGTGAGAGTAAAGCAAGGGTCATGAGACGGAGACTACCCTGGGTTCCCTGGGTGGACCCTAAGTGAGACCGGAAGTGTCCTCAAACAACAGGGGCAGAGGGAGACACACAGGAGAGGAGAAGGCCATGCGGCCCCAGAGGCAGAGGCTAGGGTGACGTGGCCACGAGCCAAGGAGGCGGGCAGCCCCCTGAGGCTGGAAGGGGCGAGGGACAGACTTTATTCCAGAGCTTCTGGGGGACACACAGCCCTGCCGACACCTCCATTCCAGACTTCCGACGCCAGGACTGGCGGAAAATCAATTTCTCCTGGTTTTAGCTGCCAAGTCTGTGGTAATTCATTGTAGCAAAAGCACATTAAGACGAGGGTGAAATGAATGTTTAAAGCACTTGGAATTCCGGGGACACGGTAAGTGCTCAATAAGTGTTAGCTAGTATTCTGATTTTAAATTACAACACACCTAATATAGCCAGTCACCGCAGCGGTTTTAATGACGAGGGAGGCCGGGGGTTGGTCTCAGGTAGCGGGTCCCCACGTTTGCATCGGGGTCCGGGCGCCTGCGCAGGTGCCGAAGAGCGAGGAGAGGAAGCCGGGGCCTGCCTGGCGAACGGGCGCACCTCCGGCTGCAGCCCCCGAGACGGCGGTGGTGGGGAGGGGCGAGCGCTCCAAACAGACTGGCCCGCGGCGGGCGGCAGACCCGAGCGGCACGCGGTCCAGAGGTGCCGGGCCCCCGGGCCGTGAGGGCGAAGCGCAGGGAAACGGCAGGAGATGGGCCTGAGGGAGACCCTGCCTGCGAGCCCGCTGCCCCTCGCTCCACGGCGGGGAGGGGATGCCAGAGTGTGACTCCCGGGACAGGAGAAGGCGTTTAGCCACATGTCCCCATGACTGTAAATCCAAGGAAGTCCCAGGGAATCAACTGCAAACCATCAGAACTAACTCGAGAGCTGGGTTAGGTGACGGTGCAAATTAGATAGAAATATAGAATTAATAATAGCAGAACGTAACATCTGGAGAAAAATCTCATTTAAAATAGGAAAAACACCGATACTACGCAGCCTCAACAGGAAGCCTATGGCCCCCGTCTTTATCTGCGCCACCCCATTTAGCCCCCGAAACAACGTGGCCACGGGGACTGTTGCCGAGGCTGCGAGCGGGACGCCGGGGCACAGGCTGGTCCAGCGGCGGGGACTCGTGGAAGCCGGGCAGTGGGCTCTCGGTGGCCACTGATTTTTCTTCTTCTGTTTTTTTCTCTCTCGTTCTAGCTTCCTGATTGGCCAGTTAAAAAATAAAAGGGAAGTGACGACGGGGAAGCCATTATTGCGACAATATGTCAGTAGCGCTTTGGTGTGTCACTAACACACAGACGCCCGTTTTAGAGGTCACGCCGAAGGCAGCGTCACCACAGCGTGCAGGGGAACGGCAGGGACGTGCACAGAAGAAGAAACGCGGCTGACAAAAGACACCCAAGGGGTCCTTCAATCCTCCCCCATTCAGAAAATAAATGCAAATTAAAGGAGTATGGGGATAGAGCTTTCTCTTATCGATTGGTCAAAGATTAAAGAGACAGTAATTCGTTAAGACCCATGCAATGGGATGTTTGCCAATCATTAAAAGTGTCTTTTGGAAACTATTTTAAGGACATGGGAAAACTCAATATTAAATTTTTAAAAATCAGAAAATGACTTTATAAAACTGTAATTAAAATGTACGCATGGGAGAAAAAGACCTGAAGGAAAGTTACGAAAAATTTCACGTGGTTGCCTTTGTGTGCAAGACTCAGAGATGACAACAGTGTCTTCTTTAAACTCTCCTATTTGTGGATTCTCTACAACGGGCATGCGTTACTTGTAACACTGGAAGAAAAGATTTCCTTTAAAATAATTTAAAAATTGACTTAGATATAAAACAAATCTTAGTACGACCCTTTTGGGCAACTTTAAGTATTAATTAAACGAGCTAAGGCTAAGCATTCCAAATTGTAGGAGTGTGTACGAGTCGTAACTTCTAGTCATTTCTTGAGTTGTCACTGCCTGCCCTGTTGGAATTTAGCCTGAGGGTGGGTCATGTTTCATGTTTCAAAAGACAATATTTGCTTTTTATTTGTCTTTGGTTTAAAAAAGCAAGGAGAAGGATTTTATCAAAGTCAATCAGATAAATGTAACCCAATTAAGAAGATAAATCCGCCCTCGACCTCACATCACTTCAAAAGAGGGATTGCTAAGTCTTTGTGAGCGACGCCCAGCATACCCGCGGGGCTGCTCTGCCCCGGCCCCCAACTGTCGGCTCCTTGACACCGGGATGAATGTTCTCAAGGGACTGGCCGGCCAGGGCTGGATCTTCAAAGGGAGCCCAGACCCCCGGAGCACCGGGAGGGCCGCCCCCAGCTCCCAGGGCGACACCAGGCCCGCGGTCGCCGCCCACAGCCCCCCAAAACGTCAGGCGAGGGACCGACCCCCGCCTCCCTGGTCGCTGATCAGAGACGCTTTCCCACCGGGTCATGCTGGTCTCGCATGGTATCTGCTTTTACAACTTTAGGGTGTTTCAAAATTTTAAGTGTTTATTTGGGATTATCCCCAATTCATTGCTTGTCTTTCTGCTAATGTTTTTAATAAGACTTTTTATTACAGAAATAATGCTTATTGAAAAAGACTCTGAAGGCACCGAGGAACATAAAATAAAGGGTCACTTTACTGCTCTCGCGTCCGGAGGTGGCCGTGCTGACGGTCTCTAGTGTCCACGCACAGGCAAACGTGCACTCACTAAGGTAAATGTGTATATGAACATATACGGGGTCCCCCAGGAGTAGCGCCTGCTGGAGTGTGGGTGGCAGGGCAACACTATGGGTGTAATAATTTACAGTTTTAATGTGAACATTTCACCTAAAACGCCATGTGGTGTGCTTGAGTATGATATTGTTATGTTATGGAATTACATGCTTATGATTTTGTAATAAAAGATCGTGTAATAAAAAATGGACGTTATTTGTGCTGGACCCTGTGTGCACACATACAGGTACATGTGTGTATATGTGCATTTTCTGTATTTTAGCTTATTTAGGGTTATAATTGTACATAGTGCTTTCAAGTTGGTTTTGCCACCTAAAAATGTTGGGCTTTAAAATGTCTACCTAAAAGTAAAGAATCTCGTCACTTGTAGGACACATTTTTGTGGACACCCGCTGTCTGAAGTCCCGAGAGAAGACAGGAGAGCTCCTGATAACAGAAGTTCGAGAACACAGGGCATGTCACCCTCATTAACTACAAAAATGAAGGTTTTAATTATAACCCAGCAAGATTTAACGAGAAGACTCAGCTCATTTGAAACAATGCCTGTCTACACAAATGTCCACGATTGCGTGAAATCATCCCAAGCATATTTCCCCCAGACACAGCTGTGCAATGGGTGAGCGTGAAAGACCGCAAGGCCGCAGGCTGCACGGTTCCCTGCACACACGTGGAGCATCTGCCCCTCTGTGCGCTCAGGCAGGGACCCCCGCCACCACCTGCCACAAGCGGGGGGCGGCCATAGGAACCGGCGACCGGTCGGCACAGTGGGACAAGAACCGTCTGCACACAGAGGTCTAGCGTTCCCTCACAGCTGCATGGCGTGGCACGCGTCTCATGCTCACTGGTCCCAGTGAGGAAACCGATCAAAAGTGCGTGGAACAGCTTCGCAGCTACACAGCTACTGTTCCGAAAGGGAGGCTCCCGTCTGCGTCCGTCAGTGTCGCTCACGCTGCCCGGGCGAGGGACGGGAGGTGTGAGGTTCCAGCCCACAGGGTCAAGGACGCATAGTCTATGGCCCACGTTAAAAGAAAAAGACACGAGCAATTTCATGACAAAAAATTAGTTCCGGGACTCTTAGGCCGGCCATTTCACTTTTCTAAAATGAAGCCTGAAACCTCACGAATATAAATCGACGCACTTCCTTCCGTCCTTCAGACAGACGACAGCCCCAGTCCCCCGGGCGGAGGCCGTCAGGGCCCGTCCCTCTCCGCTCAGCACGCTCACCTGCATTCAATGAACCAGCGCCGGATCTGGTCTTGGAAGTTCTCCTTGATGTCCAGGCCTTCTGTTAATTTCAGGTTGTCCTTGATCATGACCACGGCTTCTCTGTAGTCCTTCTCGTGCTTGCTCTGCACCTCACTCCGCAGGCAGGCCACCCTTTCGGCCTGGAGAACTGCAGTGCTGACTCCATCCAACAGAGGGGGTGGGTTCTGAAAGCACAGGGGGAAAGGACTGAGACTGTGAAGGTTACAAAGCTGGTGGGAAATATTAAACACGGATGAAGGACATTAATATCTTCAATGGAGTCTTACCGAAGGCCCAGAGAAGCACACAGAGAAGAGAGGGTCTGGCGGGAACGTGTGGGAACGGGATTGACCGCCGCGGCGAGGAGAGGCAGGGCGCACTCCGCGCCATCTCCCGGAGTCCGGGGGCGGAGCTAGCCAGCTCGAAAGATGCATGTTCACGTGTATTCAATGAACCTTTTCCGAATCTCCTCGATTAGTGGGAGGGCGAAGGCTACAGAGTGAGGCAGGACTTGAAGCAAGCCAAGAACTGGGGAAGAGAGTCTGAGGGCTCTGGTTTCAAGAAAAACGAAACCAAAATCGGCTCTGGAAACATCTATTCTATTGTTAAAGACCTCCAAAGATGAAAATTCTCTGCTGACTCCAGACATTCACTGTGATATTGCATCTCTTTGTTTGCTCTCCCTCAAAACCTGCAGATCAGCAAGTCAACGAACGCCTGGCTGCCAAGCACCGGCCAGCGCTCAGCACGTGCTCAGCGCCCGGCGCAGGCTGCGGTGGGAGAAAGCACAAAGTCCCGCTGAGGCACGAGTCCATCGCTGACATTCCCCAGGGAATGCAGTGGGTGGGAGGACAGTAACGCCTGCCATAGCCTGGAACAATGGCCGACAGACACTCTATGACAGTGCCACGCCGTGGGCGTGCACGGAAAGGTCTAGAAGAGCCTTGGGGCAGGAAAACACGCACGGGGCTCGTGGTGCCAGGATTCGCAGCTCGGGGCTGGGACGCAGTGACCCTCTGGGGGCAGAGGCCCTGAGCTGCAAGGAGTTCAGAGATTCAGCTCAGGTCACTCAGCAAACGAGGGGCCCGTTCAGTGGCGAGACGGAGCTGGCCCACAGTGGCTCCTGCAACCCAATGGATACATTTTCGGGAATTTGGCAAGCTCATTGTGAAACAGCCATTTTTGAATGCTAAATTATATAAACTTACAATTATTTTAAAGACGAACATCATCAGTACTAAAAACTCACCACCCCGAGTCATTCTCACTCGACTGTACTGTTGTCTAGGCTTTGATGTTACCCATGTCCCTTGTTCTCTGTATGACGGTGTGTGACAGCACCTTCCCCGCCCCATTCGTTACACCAAGGCATCAGCAAATGCCGTGAGTCAGGGCTTTGTATGTCTTTCTGATTTGCCTGCCTGGATTCAAGTGATGGGAAAGCAGCAACACAGACAAACATAAACACGTGCCCTCGTCTGTACCGGTTACATTGCGAATGGCACAGAAAGCTGAGGAAATATTCTTCCAGCCCTAAACCCGCAGTCTGACTCAGCAAAGGTGCGCCCGGCTTGGTGAAACGACAGCCGAGGGCGGTCCCAGCACGTCTTTCTTGCCCCCTTTTACCCCGCTCAGCAACGCGAGCGAACACCACCACCCCGCCCACACCAGAACTGCGTTCGTTATCCGGTGCGCCCACTTCTCGGGCAGACAACAGACCCAAGAGCACGGTGATGGTCACGGCGAGATCGATGGTGGAGTGAAATCTGCAACGAAGAGGCGCGTGTATTTTATGTTAGTGGGAAACTGTACGTACACATCCTCACGTCAACGAAGCAGCATGTGCTCGCGTTTCCCCCAGAGCCTCGGTTACACGTCACCAGCACAGCGCTGGGCGCACCGGAGGCCAGAGCCTCACTGCTCTTGAAGGTTCTCCCATCGCTCGCTGGTCGCTGGCACCCTACCCGCTGCCCACCTTCAGCAAGCCTTCCTCCCCGGAGGCCACACGGTGGGGAAGGGTCCAAGAGCCCACAGAACCCGGGGCAAAGCTGACCTCAGAAGGCACCTGTCGGATCGGAAGGGCCAAAGGAGCCTTCTCTTCCCGGAACGGGTAACAAACAAGCCAGGGCCCGGAGCGGCGAGGGGGTGTGGGCTGTGGTGGCCGCAAGGCAAGCGGGGCCGGGGCAGGAGCATCAGCGGCTCTGCTCGTCCTTCATCCCCGTCAGTGGCCCTTAGTTCTTGAGCCTCAGAGGCCTCGGTCAGCAAACCAGTCACGCGGCCACGAGCTCTGTCTGGCAAGGGCTACACTGGGCCCTGGGCTACGGAGAGGAAGAGCACAGACGTGCAGGGCCACTTCCAGCCCGTCCCTGCAAGGGGCCAGGTTGTGGACCTCGGTCACCCGGCTTGCGTAGCCTCCGCCAGGCTTCCCATTCTGGTGTCACTGTCCCCACCTCCCACCTGTGCACTGTCCTCTTTGGAAGGAGGTCACCGTGCACCCTCCAGTTCCTCGAGGGTGGAGAACCTGAAAGTATTTGGAATTCTTCTGTATAAAAGATTAGTCTCTTCTCAATTAATCATTTATGGATTCCATGATTTATTTATATCAGTATGGACTCCTGGATATTTCCTTTATACTTTGGGTTATAATCCAATACCACTGTATTATTTTGTTGTTTGGGCTGTCCCGGTTGAATAGCTGTGGCAGAGCATGGCCTGCAAAGCCTACAGTGACGATGAGGAAAAAGGAAGACGAAGAGGAGGAGGAGGAGGGAGAGGAGGAGGGGGAAGAGGACAGGGAGAGGGAGGAAGAGGAGAAGTTAGAAAAGGAATCAAAGGAGCCCATGCAGGGGTCCCCGCCGGACTCTCCCTGTGCTTGCCCGCCCCCTGCACCCCCACCCGCACCCCCACCCCGAAATAATCTCTTAGATCTTCCCACCATCCCACCCGCTCCCGCCTCGTAAGGACATGGACCCAGGAAGGCTAAGCCACTTTTCTAAGTGCACACGGCTGACAAGCAGCAGTGGCAGGAAACAGCCCCCCGCTCATGTGACCCGCACAAGACTCACAGTCAGGCTCTGGGCTCTCGGGGCGGAGTGCCTGGGCGTAAGCCCTGGCTGTGCCCACGCCCCCGTGAGACTTCAGAAAAGGCACCGACCCTCCGAAGGCCTGGCGTCCTCCTTGGGAGGAGCGGGCAGCGTCAGGCCGTGGAAACTGAGGGGAGCCCCTCTAGGATGCCCTGCCAGGAGCTGGCCCGGGGAGAGTGCAGTGTGCGCTGGCTGTGGGGTCGGTGTGACTGCTGTCGTGGCCCCAGCGGCACCGACACCGACACCAACACCGAGGTGGACGGACCCCGGGAAAGCTAGGAGGTTGCCTGGTAAAGAAAAGTCCAAGATAAGAGGAGAACACTGAGTCCCTCTCACAGTCTGGGGCACTAGCGTATGACCAGATTCAAGGCCTTGTTTACACGGACAGAGCTATAAATTTAAGTCAATTACTTGGGGAAAAACAAGATAATCTTAAACACTCAATTCATGTCATGTACCAAAATCAATTCCAAATGGATGAAATAGTTACCACGTAACAAGCACACACACACACAATCTCCAAGAAATAACTAGGAGCCCCTGGGGGTAATTTCTCAACTTGAAACCACAGTCCAGATGCTGCTGGAATTCAGCATCCACTTAATGACACAAAATCAAGTTAAAAAGATGAAGAGAAAATCGCTCATAAGACAGTTTAT